>PVKC010008323.1:0-28233 GCA_004027635.1 Crocidura indochinensis | reverse complement strand
AGTGACACTCAGGGGTTACTCCTGGCTATGCGCTCAGAAGTCGCCCCTGGCCTGGGGGACCATATGGGGCACGGGGGATCGAACCGCGATCTGTCCAAGGCTAGCGCGGTAAGGCAGGCACCTTACCTCCAGCGCCACCACCCGGCCCCAAAACAGCTCATTCTCTGTATTTTTTTTTGGGGGGTCACACCCGGCAGTGCTCAGGGGTTACTCCTGGCTCCATGCTCAGAAATTGCTCCTGGCAGGCACGGGGGACCATATGGGGCACCGGGATTCGAACCGATGACCTTTTGCATGAAAGGCAAACGCCTTACCTCCATGCTATCTCCCGGGCCCCTCACATTTTTAATAACAGATATTACTTATATACTTAATTTTACATAATCACTACTTTATTTACTAAGACAAGTTGTCACATTTTGTTTATATTTTTCTATTAATAGTTATTTACAGTAAAAGATATCTTAATTTTAATCAGAAAAACCTTTTTATTTGTAAACAAATATTCTAAGAATTTTGTTTTTCTTAACAATGCTACTAAAGTATTTATTTGTATAAGGAATGTAGAAATCAAATAGGAATATATACATGTTCTTGCTACCATATTCTTAAATCATTTAGACCCCTGACTAATTCCTTAGATTCTTTGAATCATTTTATTTTGCTTAACAACCTGATTCACTAAGGATATACATTGAAGAAACAGCCAAATTAGAGAAATGATTCCCTCTATCTATTTCCACCATCCAGAATGAGCCTCAATGTAGAAACATTGAGCCTAGTTCTAGGAAAGTATATTCATTTCTTATCCAATTTTTCTATACGTATTTTGTCCTGATGATACCTTTCTTTTAATCTTCTCTGCCAGACAAGACTTGTTCCTTTTCCAAGAGGAAATCTTTTAAGACAGAAAGATAGCATACAGGTTTAAAATCCTGCATTGCCATCCGAAGCTCCAGGATCAATTCCTGGTGCATCATGGTCTCCAAAGCACTACAGTGAATGTCCAATGAGCACAAACCAGGAGTAGCTCCTCATACCACTGCATGTGCAGTCCCCCCAAACGAAAAAGAAGCATATTACAGTTTGATTTAAATCATTAACCTAGGTGATTACTACATTATATTTAATTCACCTTGCCAAAAATGCACCATTATGTTGACATTTCTTGAGGTATTCTGAGCAAAAGTAATTGTAAGGATTTAGCACACATATTCATATATGCTATCATATTTGAAAATTTATTGTGATATATGTCTGTGAGGAGAGTGAGTGATACAGAGAATGAAGCCTAGGGCCTCACAAGTACTCAACTGGTGAACCACATCTACCCACTGAAAATATATCTGAAACAATAAACCACATTGTGAGGATTTTAACAAATGAACCCAAGGCACTGTTTGAAAAACTCACACAATACAAAGAGGGCTACAAGAGTAAAAATGAAACTGAAATACTTTTTCAGTAAAAAGTTTTGAGAGCATGAAAACTGCCTTAACGTTAGATAATAAGCAATTTAAAATCTAATTACATGTTCAAATTTTGTATTCTTGATAGTGAATCGAGTATTAATTCTAACACTGAAACTAGTGCTATGTTTCTTTTACAAATAAACCTATTTATTGTCAACTTAATCTGTAACTTTCAATATGACTACTATTTGTTGTTTAAATTCAAGATACAGAGTTCTAGGTTGGGGGTGGTGAGGCCTTTCTGGTCTTGGCCTGGAGCCCAAAGCCCCTGTGGCTAGTGGGACTGAGGTTGCAGAGTAACAATGGAGAAATGATCCGCAAGGATTCAGTTGAAGTTTCAGGAGACAGCCAATTTTATTACAGGGCTCTAACCACCATGCGCATTTCTTCACATGGCTTTTAAGCTAAGCTTTTTTTTTAAGCAGCCTCCTTCAGCTTCCCTCCACCCATCCTAGTTGCAGCTGCCTCTCTCCCCTTCCCCCAGCCAGCCCTATACTTTAATCCCAACAGCAGCCCCTCCCTAGTGTGGGGGGCTGACCATCCAGGTGGGATAAACAGGAAGTTGGGGGATGGGAATAACTATTGTATTTAGTTCTGTTTCTCTAAATGGTTAATAAAAAATTTGAAATAAACAATTTGAATAAACATTTGAAATTCTTTTCTTGTCTTCTACACCACAAACTAGGGTTTTTTTTTTATTAAATAATCTTTAAACTAAATATTCTTTGTAAGTTTAAGAAAAAAATTCTAATAATTTGTATGGGTCCCTTAAATTGATATCCTTATGAATTGCTTTCAGAAATATGAATCTAAAATTAATTGTCATTGTTTTTATGTTTTAGACCTTCTGTTAGAGCTTTTATGTATTTTCTCAGTGGTTAAATAGTGCTTGAGGTAGAAAGATCTAGAATAAAGATTACAATGTTCCAACATCAATGTCTCCCAGGTTTCCTCCCACACCAGTCTGTCTCATATGTAAGCACTTTTTTTTTTTTTTTTTTTTGCTTTATAACTTGTTTGGGATTTTGGCAGTACCCAAGGTAACTCCTGACTCTATACTCAAGGATTATTCTAACAGAGCTCAGAGTGGAAGAGCAAATTGCATAGCAGGATTAATTTTGGGGTCAGTCACATTCAATCGAGCATCTTTTCTGCAGTTTATCTTTCCAGCCCAAACAAGCACATTTAAAAAGACATATTATTTATTTTTATTTACAATACTATTATTAATGATTTCTTCTGGACATAATTCCAAAACCACCAATGTACCCATCTTCCTTCTGTTCTCCTCACTTTCTCTCTCTCCCCGCCTGCACTCAATTGTGTAGCTCAATTCCCAGTTATATTGACTAAATCTTTGTTGCTGCCTCATTGTGTATCTTTAAGTCCCATCCTGGAAAGAGATTATATTCTATTTGCTCCTTCCAGTCTAACTTACCTCAGCATGATATCCTCTAGTTCTAACCATGCTGTTGCAGATTGCTTTATTTATTTTTGCACAATATTCCAATTTTGTGTGTATGTATGTTTGTAAATATATGTGATATATATACCACAACTTCTTGATCTATAATTGAACATTTGGTTGTTTGCATATGCTGGCTATATTATTAAGTGCAGTAATATACTAATGAACATAGGTTTATATCACTTTGAATTAATATGTTTTTTGATTTAGGGATAGATGCCAACAAATTATATAGCTGGATCATATTAAATTTTTATTCCTTTTTTTTTTTTTGAGAGAGAGATCTCGATATTACTTTCCAAGGGGCCTAATTAGATGGCATTCCCACCCTCAGTGGATGAAAGTTTCTTTCTCACCACAACCCCATCAACACTATTTCCAGCTGTTTTGATGTGCCATCCTCACAGGTGTGAGATGGTATCTTATTGTTTGATTTTCATTTTTCCAGTTATGAGTGAAAATTTGCACTTTTTATATGCCTCCCAAAAATATATTTTAAAGTTTATTTATTGTAATTTGGGTCCCATGCATACAGGGATTTATATCTGATTCATGAATAATCACGGTTTTCTTTTCAAAAAAAAGAAAGGAAGGAAGGAAGGAAGGAAGGAAGGAAGGAAGGAAGAGAAAGAAAGAAAGAAAGAGAAAGAAAGAAAGAAAGAAAGAAAGAAAGAAAGAAAGAAAGAAAGAAAGAAAGAAAGAAAGAAAGAAAGAAAGAAAGAGGAGGGAAGAAAGAAAATAAAAAGGAAGCAAAGAAAGAAATGAAGGAAGGAAGGAAGGAAGGAAGGAAAGAAGGAAGGAAGGAAGGAAAGAAGGAAAGAAGGAAGGAAGGAGAAAATGAACAGGGGACAGAGGGACAGAGGGAGGGAGAGAGGGAGAAAAGATTTGTTCAAGAGAGAATTCATACTTAGGTAAAAACCCTTCTCTATTTCTTTGGATTTTGTTGTTGATCTTTGTGAGTGCTTTATCTTGGATGTTAACCCTTTATCTGTTTTTAACCCTTTATCCCAATTAGTGGATGTCTTAAAATTTTAGCTTGTATTCCTTTGCCATCCAAGATATTTTTAGTTTGATGTAGTCCCATTTGTTTGTTTTTATTTCTGTTGCCTTGTGCAGTCATATACTTCAGCTGGGTGCTCATATGTACACTGCTGTGATGTTGCAAGATTATACATTCTGTTATTATGCCAAGGATTTCAGATAGCAGAACTACCAGCACTTTGGCTGGCTATGTGGATGCCACTAAGAATTGAATTTTTACACTCTGTACTTGTAAAGAAGGCTCTTTACGTTATCCTGTTTCTACTTTTAATTTTACATTAAGTAGTGTTTTTCTCATTATTACTGTGATGATGAAAACAATGATACTTTTATTTATTATGAATTAAATTTAAGATTTAGTCAAAACCAACATTTAGGACATAAAAGATATCCTCTCTAATATAAGGCACCATCTAAATGTTGGCTTTTAGTAATCTACATAAGAGAAGGCTTAGGTTTCTTTGTGATACTTGCAATTTAATTAATGTCCATAATGTCCCTGATATCTGGGGGAAGGTCACACCCACATGTGTTCAGAGCTTAATCCTGCCACTATACTCAAGAATCAGTCTGGCACGCCAGGAACCATTTTGTGCTTCTAAGCTCAAACTTTGGTCAACTCTGTACAAGGCGAGTCACTATACTACTTCCTGGCTCAGTCTTTTATATTTTTGAGGAATAAAATAACTGATCTCTCAAAGTAATTAGATGTTATCTCAAGTGAATTATAATTCTGAAACTAATTTTATGCTTTCCTCTGCTAATCCATATTCATTTAAATAGAATATATTAAAATCTAAGTCCAGCGTAGCAGTACAGAATGTAGGGCTTTTGCCTCATCTAGACACACCTGCTGTGACACATCTGAGCACAGAACAAGAACAAAGTCCTGAGTACCAGTCGTGTGACCATAAAGCAAATGTTTACCATAGGAGATGCTAAAATGTATCATAAGGGGAAGAAAAGTGAGTGCTTAGATAAAGAGTTAAAAGTATGTGCATGACATGACAGTAAATACAAGGGCCAGAGATAGAAAAGGTAATGACTCACTTTTGGGGGGATGGAGGGTCTTGAGTCACACCTGACAGTGCTCAGGGGTTACTCCTGGCTCTAAGCTCAGAAATCGCTCCTGGCAGCCTCAGGGGACCATATGGGATGCCGGGATTGGAACCATCATCCATCTGCATGCAAGGCAAATGCCTTACCTCCATGCTATCTCTCCAGCCCCTTGACTCACTTTTTAACCTCAAACCCACAAAACACAATAGGGTGTCATTGGCTTCCAAAGAACTTTCTCTGTTCACCATAATCAGAATTATGCCTTTTGTTGGAACATAAAACAATAAATGAGTTATAAAGATGGCAAAACCTAAAGCATGGCACTATGTAGCTTGTTACAAGGTATAGTTGACAGTAATTGTTTTCAAGATTGGAAATTAAATGGAAGAAGAGGTCCATGTTCTATGGACCACTTTTTCAGCCTCTACCATATCCTGCTTTCTTCCCTATATCCAATTTGAATACAGAAAAATTCTTCAACAACAAATTAACCTGCTGAGACCTCTACAGTTTAGATAAAACTCTAAGCATCTTGTTCAAGTCTCTGGAGAAATATTCTGTAATTAAATCACTGGCATCAAACACAAAATGCTTAGAATCCAAGCTCCAGAAATAAATATTGTAAAACACTTCTTATAATGAAAACATTAAAGTACAAATTTAAATGCAAATGTCTGCATTTATTGGGTAGCATACATTGTATACCCAAAGTAAGGCATAATCCTTCCTTTATTATTCTTTATACTTCCAAGGAGATAGGCATGTGGCCAAGAAAATTTAGATTAAAAGAAGTTCAATGACTTTCTTAATCTAACTCTGTAATAATTCTCATACTACTTCTACTTACATCAAAGTAATGTATTCAATGGTCTAATGATTAAAATACAGATATAGATTTTCTAAGCAGCAATGGGATTAATGGTAGTAATAGTTTTTTATTTTGAGTCATTTGATTAGATTCATAGTCTCATGTTATATTAAAATCTATAGATATATTTGAAGTTATAATTCATAAGAGTTTAATTACACGCATAACTCACTCTGCACGCTCTATTTTGTCTCGTAATCTGAAAATAGATTATGTAAAAATATAAATACTTTGTGAATATCTCAAAATCTTAAAATTCACCTCAGATAATTTTGTGCAGGAAAGTCTTACTTTTCATGTTTTTTTATTAATTTTAATAACAAATAAATATGAGATAAAGAAACCTGGTAACAAATTAGGCCACCTTCCATTATTGGAGCTATTTTTCATAAGAAATGTTGTACTACACAAACAGTTGTCATATACAAATGACTTATCCACTAATCAGAAAAAAAAATACAGGCATGTGTTTCATCATACACCAACTTCCACCCACCATTGTTTTATATCCTTCCTGATCTTTTCCCAGTACAATCATATGAATATTTTCTCTCTAAAATCATGTTATGCATAACATTTTAATTTGTACTGTTCTGTTGATTTTTCCACATCAATGAATATTCTATAATAAATCATTTTAAATGACTGAACATCTAATTTCATATGTAAATGGAATATAATATATTTAACCAATTTGTTATTAAGTGTTTTCTTTTTTAAGAAGTATATTTTAGGGGCCCGGGAGATAGCATGGAGGTAAGGCGTTTGCCTTTCATGCAAAAGGTCATCGGTTCGAATCCCAGTGCCCCATATGGTCCCCGTGCCTACCAGGAACAATTTCTGAGCATGGAGCCAGGAGTAACCCCTGAGCACTGCCGGGTGTGACCCCCCCAAAAAAAGAAGTATATTTTATTCACAAGCATGCTGAGTTTTAATGGACATTTTCCCATGTAACTAGAATTTTGCACTTATACAGAATCATTTAATTATGATACATTCCTGGAAGTATGACCTTTACATAAAAAAAGAATATAAAATATTAACACTTTTATAAAAGGGCATGTTACAAAACTGTACACTTCCTTTTTTAATAATATTTTTTATTTTTTGTATATTGTTGACAATAATATTTTAGGTACATATTAACATAAAATCAGGGGGATTCCCATATCAAATTGTCCTCCCTCCACCTCCATTCCCGTCCTACCAACTATATCCTCCTCCCTCTCCCTTGGGGCTGCTAGAATAGGTGGTCCCCTCTGTGCCTAGCTTACAACTTAGTGGTCTTATACTTGTTTGGTCTTGGTACTTCCCTTATTTCCCCCTCTAACTGGGAGGCGGGACTAGATAATTCTATTTATGCGGTTTTGTTTGAAGAAGAGAAAAGTGATAAACTGGGGTAAAAATCAAATACGCCAAAAATGGGTGGAGTCCTTCCAGAGGCTCTCATCATTGGTTTGAGAGACAAAGGGGAAAAAGAAGGTGAAACACCTCAACAGTGCAAAAAGAAGTGTCAAATAAACTGTACACTTTCTATGCCAAATGCTCATGGCCTTAAAATTTCCACAACAAAGTATATTGTCATTATTTATTTGTCAATGTATTAGGAAGACAATTTTGTTTTAAGATAAGTAAATGATTTCCAACATTGAACGTTATTTATATGGATACTTGAACAGAGAGCTGTGGGAGAGAAATTTTCTAGAAGTCTGTATCTGCAGAGGATATTGAGTACATCAACTTGAATGTGCCTAAAATTTTTGTCTGTTTACTGTTACTGAGCTATTGAGTTACTGAGCTAACACACAGACTTTATTTCTCACCAATTAAGCATTTCAGTTATACTGCTTAGACCACACAATGTTTTTGTGAGTTTTTTATTGACTGTTAACCCTATAGCTGAATTATGAATATTTTTTCCAATTCAGTTGGATGTCTTTTGTCTTAAGACATATTCATTTTCCATGCCAAAATATCATGGTTTGATGTAATTTCATTTCTTCATTTTTGTTTCTGTTCCTTTGCCAATTAAATCATATATTAAAAACACCTTTCAGATCCAAATCCTGAAGTATTTTACCTATTTCTCCTTATATGTCTTATGGATTCTGATCTGATCTCAAGGTATTTGATTCACTTTGAATTGACTTTTATTAAAAGGATGAGATATGGATCCAGCTTCATTTTTTTCTATATAATTATCCAATATCCACAGCACCATTTGTTGAAGAGACCAACTTTACTCTAGCCTCATTTGTTGAAAAATACTTGACCATAGATCTGATCATTTGTTTTTGGGTACTCAATTTTAGCCCACTGGTCAGAGATTTTGTCGTTATTCCAGTGACATCTGCCTTATTTTATTTTATTTATTTATTTTTTTTGGTTTTTGGGCCACACCCAGTGACGCTCAAGGGTTACTCCTGGCTATGCGCTCAGAGGTCGCTCCTGGCTTGGGGGACCATATGGGAAACCGGGGGATTGAACCGCGGTCCATCCTAGGCTAGTGCAGCAAGGCAGGCACCTTACCTCCAGTGGCACCACCGGGCCCCACATAAGTCTTTTTTAATACTGAGTTAATTAATCATCAATTATCCTTTTCATCTTTTCTTGAGGATTTAAATCAAACTCCTCATTTTAAATAAAACAGCAAAACAAGTATATTATCATTTAAAATATTTCATTAGTTTAGTTAGCCTGAATTCTCTTTCATAAAATTACTTAAATTAATAATAATAATAATAAACTATTGATTCCAATTCCTTTTGGGGGAGTATAGTTTCGGCTCATCTTCTCTCTAGACATTCAAAGGAGAAATACCTAAATAGTAGCTTCGTATTAATTTGGCCTTAATAGAATTTATGTCCTGTCATGAATGTGAAAAATTCTATGATGACTTTCATAGAATAAATTTTTGATGATTATTTAAACTAATAGATATATAACTCACTGTATAACTTTATATTATTCCAGGTCGCCCAAAAACCCAGACCAGAAGATTATTAAGAGGGTGATAGCTCTTGAGGGAGATATTGTTAAGTAAGTACTGTAATTTACTTTTACTGTTGTTTTGAGTTAAGTTATAAAGAAATTTTGATTTTAAGTAAAACTCTTCAGAAAACAGTTCTCAGTTCTAAGAACACTAAGGGCCTTCTAAAAGCATGAATATGTTTTTAAAAAGCAAGATAATTATTTCAAGATATGAGGCTCTTTTCTTTATAGTATGAACTTTTCTTTTTATTATTCTTTTATTGTATATCATTCATTAAATAAGTAATGTGGATACATCTGGGGCCATGGTGATAGTACAGTGTATAGGGTGCTTGCCTTGCACCTGTTGACCTAGATTTAATGTCTGTATCCCAATAGGTTCCCCAAGTTCACTAGTAGTGGTCCCTGTTCTCAGAGTCAGGAGTAAGCTGTGAGCACAGCCAGGTGTATCCCCAAAACAAAACAAAACAAAAAAAAAACAAAAACAAAAACATATTTTGAACATATTTTCTGAAATGACTATGAATTTATCATTTATCAAATATTAAGACCAGATGATTATTTTAGATGATTATGTCAAGTTCATTTTAGATAATTTCAAAAACATTTTACTATTTTAGAAGCAAATGCAGAAGCTACATGTAATCATATATAATAAAACAGACATTGACTTGGAAGATATTGTGAATGGGGATTCAGACCCATTGCAACAAGGCCAATATTGCAATAAATCAAGTCACATAAAATTTAAGAATCTCCATCAGATATAAATATTATGCTCATGCGATACTTCTAAGTGTGTTAAGTATAAAATATTATATGGATATTGACAGCCTATCTCACTAAGATTAATCACATCTCATTTTCTATTTCAATTGTAAAAAACATGCATAATTATTTCATTTGAATACTGAGTCAACGCTGCTGGATTATTAGGTAGTTAATTAGTATTGTTGTTTTTCAAGGACTAAAGAGGCCAAAGGAAGGATGATAGGGAATGACAGGTTAATGAATAGACAGAATATACACATTTGTTGATTCAGTTCAGTTTTATATGGACATGGCTTCTGTTGTTCCCCTAAGCGATTTGTGAAATCAAAAAGCACTGATCATGGATCACCATAACAGTTATAATAAAGGCAATGAACTGAAATATTCTGAACATTATCAAAATGAGATTTGAAGTGAGCATATACTATTAAAAATGACACAGTAGACTTGCTCAATGCATATTTGGTACAAGCTTTCAATTTGTTTTAAAAAATACTGTATATACTAAGCATAATGAAATTAAGTGCAAAACATTTTTGCCTGTAAAAGATGAGTGAAATAGGAAAGGATTTGAAACAAAAGCTTTTGAGTCAGAGACTAAAAATAATTTCTTTAGAAGATAATTTTGTAGTAATTAGAATTTTAACAATGTGTAGTGGGCCACACCCTGTGGTGCTCAGGGGCTGCTCCAAGCTCTGTGCTCAGTGGTCAGTCCTGAGCTTTACTTTGGAGACCTTGCAGTGCTTGAGATCTTATTGGGGCTTTCCACAAGCATTGTATGTGCTTTAATCCATTGAGTTATTTGTGGCTACAGAATATTATATGAATTTTAGTAAAACTTTATATAGTTGTATAATTTTCACCATAATTATTTTTTAATACATCTGCTAGTTTCAGAAGTCCCCCCTTTTTTTTAACTTGGACTTAACTCTGACTCCCTACATTACCAGTTGCAGACAACCACAGATCTACTTTCTTTTTTCATGCCTTTTGTATATATTTTATTAAATGACTATTAGCCAATATCTAGCTTTTAGTATATGTCTCTCTTTTTAATTTTGGGCCACACCCATTGGTACTCAGGAGTTACTCCTCTCTCTGTGCCCAGAAATCACTCCTGGCAGGCTCAGGGACCATATGGGATGCTGAGGATTGAACTTGAGTCCATCCTTGGTCAGGCATGTGCAAGGCAAATGCCTTAACACTGTGCTATCTCTCCAGCCTCTCATTGCAGTTTCTTCCATTGTATTGCTAATGTTATTCCTCTGATTTGTGTTTGGTTTTCTTCATTAGCTCTATATTTTCTGTATTTTGTTTTTATCTGTATTTTTTCTTAATTATTGTTAAGTTATGTATGGGATATGGGTCTATCACATTTGGATATCCATTCACAAGTTGATCATACATATATAATTGTTTCCGACTTAAGATATAATTGTTAATCATTTTAACAATATATTTGTGTAAATACTATGGATTTTTGGCTTTGGATAAATATGTCTTTCTCCCTTTTGAAATATATATTAGATGTTAAGATAAGTTTATGCATTTATATATTTGTTTTATTTTTTTAATTATTTTTGTGGTCATACCTGGGAATGCTTAGGAACTATTCCTGGCTTTGTGTACAAGAGCAACTCCTAAAAGTACTCAGTACCACCATATGTAGTACTTGGATTGAACTGGTGATAGCTAAGTATCTACATGCAAGACACATACTTTACCTCTTATCTCTCTGGTTCCAAGTTTAAATTTTTCACAAACTTTCTATTTATATTCAAAATGTCTATTTTTTCTTTGTGGACTTGGACAACACAACCAATATATCTAGAAAGATGACTGAGAGCAATAAATGGTCTAGAGGTGACATAAGAATAATGTATGGAGGATTTAGGCAGTTTAATGGTGTGGATATGCCATAACTTTGAACAAATCCATAAACAAAAGCTTAAGCATTAACACTAAACAAGTTATCTTAATAATAATTATTTTAAACAGATATTGAAAATTGCTATAAAATATCTAAAATAATGGGGTCGGAGCTATAGCACAGCGTTAGGGCATTTTCCTTGCACGTAGCTGACCAAGGACGGACCTCAGTTCAATCCCTGGCATCCTATATGGTCCCCCAAGCCAGGAGTGATTACCGAGCACATAGCCAGGAGTAACCCCTGAGCATCACTGGGTGTGGCCCAAGAAACAATAAATAAATAAATAAATAAATAAGATAAATCCATAAAAGGACTATTTCTCCTACTTGCAATCTAAAATTGTTCTAGGTTTTATTTTTTTATCATAGTCAACACTTGGTATTATGAATAGTTTGCTTATAGCCATCATAATGGGTGTGAAGTAAAATCTATGGTTTTTATTTGCATTTTCCTGAAGGCTAATAATGTTTATCATCTTTGTATGTGCTTACATATAATTTGCATACATACTTGATGAAGGAACTGCTCAATGCACTTATTTGTTGGGTATTGGTTTGCTTATAATTTGAGTTACAAGAGGTTGAGTCAACTTATTTGATTTGATGCTTTAAATAGAATGGCCATTATGAGGAGAATTAATGTGTGTATATTATAATGTAATTATACTGATATATGAGTATGTTAATATGAAAGAGCTTAGTTTAAATTTCCTATAATATATGTGTTATAAATTTATAAAAATTGGTGGCTGTTTTATCATTTTCCAGATTGAATTTAGCTTCCTGGTTTCAGGAAAAAGGAATCTGGAAAGAGCAATATGTTTATAAAGCATATAAATATAAAAAATATGGTTTTAAAAACCAAAGAGATAATAGAAGGGTGAAGACACTTGCCTTGCATATAGTCAATCCATTCTATCCTCTTAAAACTACCAGAAGCCCTCCTCTGAGCAGAGTTCCAGGAGTAAGCCCTGAGTATAACTATGTATGGACAAACCCTATTCCCCCTAAATAAGATTCTTATATTTGGCAAAAGAGTTTGCGTGGATAGGATACAATATTTATTTGAAGACTGAATCAGCAAGTCTTAGAAACATTATGCTAGATGAAAGAATTTCTTCACAAAAGACCACATATGCTTTTAATTATATGAAATGTCTAGAATAAGCGAATTCAAAGGCCCAAAAAGTATGCTGTTTTCTAGAGATTTAGAAGAACTGGAAATGCTGAAAATAGATGCAGTTTATTCAGGTGTATAAAAATGTTTCAAACTATATTTCCATGATACCACATTATTGTGAATATATTAAAAATTAAGTCTATGATTTAATTGGGCAAATTATACATTATTGAGTCACTTCTAAGTAAAACAATGTATGAAAAGAAAATAATTAGTAAAGTCGGTACGCATTTCATCTGTGCAATATAGGCTTAGGAATGCAGGGGTCTATTTTTACATATAATAAAAAACTATAAATCTTATAATTAATTTAGTAATTATTATTGGTTATTAATTGCACAGTCAGATTGCAAAGGTTAGCAATACATAAAAACTCCATGCAAGCAGAAATTGTACAATAGACCGTGCTGGAAAAAATTCCAGCTTGTTTCTTACTTCAATGAATGTATAGGCTGGGTTAACAGAACAGAGAGTAGAATAAGACTTAATAGGATGAAGAATAAGGAGATGGGGAATGATTGATTGCACCTATCTTCCCCATTATTCCAATCCAAATGTATACATTCTAGCTTTTTTGTTCTAAATTTTATTTTTATTATTGAGCAACAGGTAAAAAATGTAGAATTATTAATGTTCAAATTCTTCCAACTTGGTACATAGCCTCTAAAATGTATTTAGTTAGAATCTTGAAAAATAGTAAAACAGTAAAGAGGTTAAGGTTGTGTTTTTTTGAGTGAAGTCCACCCTTGTTTGATCACATGCACTGAGCACCACTAAGAATGATCCCTGAACTTAGAAGCAGGAAGAAGCATTAAACATTGCTGTGTGATCTAAAAACAAAACAAAATTATATACTAATGGACTAGAAATACTACTTTAAAATTTTTAATCTAAAATAATTTATTAGTTTTTTAAATATTGGACCTAATATCCTAGGATTTCTGAGGACTTATAATTGAATAGATATTTCCACAATAGTTTTATTTTCTAATAAAATGTTTTTATTTTTTAATAAAATAGTTTTATTTTCTAATTCAGAATTTTATAAATAAAACACATTACTTTTTATTTTGGTCATCTGGTTTTTTTGTGTGAGTGCCACACCCAGCAGTGCTCAAAGTTTATTTATGGTTCTAGGTTCGAGAGTTAATATTGGCAAATGATAATAAAGGCCTTCATTGCCATCTTCAGTTGGGATCCTCTGGGCTTTACCTAGCATTAGGAATCATCGTAGGTGAAGTCCCAATGATGTCTTAAGCTGCCTACACCAGACAGTGACAGACTAAGTTATGTTTCTGCACTTTCCTTTACCCACCACCAATCCAGATCGTTTAGAAGGAGGGTCGGACATTTGATGTATGGGAAATGTCTCTCTTCTGCCTTGGCTCTTCGTGATGTTCATGTTACCAGCGTTTTTCTGGTCCAGTAGAAGCACTTGCTATTTTGTGCCTGGTCTCTGTTCAAACAACTATCAGCACTCCAGGGATGTGTATGAGCCCTTTAAGCTCCAATTTGCAGTCTATATTCCTTTTGCGAAACCCTGTATCCTGGAAGCCCACTGGTTGATTCTGTTAGTTACTCCTTTCCTGGTTGTGTCTTCAGCTGCTTCTTGACCTGAAGATTCTGCACTGTGGTCTGTCTGTCTGACCCTTTTCTAAGAACTGTATTTCACTCTATTATTATTTAGTTGAGATTTTACAGAGATGTTTTTACTAATCTACTTTTTGGTGGGGGTACCCTATTGTGATTTTTCAGTAATGTTGAAAAACATTAAGGTATTTTTAGGAATTAAAATATTACTTACAAATGTACCTTTTCCTCTATGACCAAGAGTCTAAAATGCAAGAACATGTTAAACCATTTTAAATATGCTACCTTACTATGAAAAGTCATCATGCTATTTATGCCAGAATTTATAGAAGGTAGGTTGCTTTTTTGTTGTTGTTGTGAACTTTCAAGTTCCCCTATACTTTGAAAAATATTGAATTATCCAGTACATTAGAAAACACAATTAAAGGGTCCTAGAATATTTGGAGGGGGTGGATGGAACAACAGCTTATAAAATACTCGATCAAGGCAAAAATAATTATGGCATAGTGGGGCTTACTATAGATTTTGTGTGCTATTTTAAATTCTACTAATGAAAAGTTAGAAGAGGAGCTGTAGTTTGGGGAGGTTAAACAGTTTAAAGTCTTAATCTGCTCCTCAGTTTTTACTCTTATATTAAACTCCTGTATTTTACCAAAGCAAGACAAAAGGCAAACAAATGTTCCACACAGAAGTTTTTAGATACCATATTTAATTTTATTTGGTTGAAAGGAGCCATCTTTCAGTCCCCCTTTGGGCCCTGTAGGTAGGAACCTCCAGAGATTCATTCAGCAGTTCTTGGAGATAATGTGCAAGGCTTGCATCTAACCCCTGACTATCTCTGGCCCTCAAAACTCACTTAAAGAGCACCTGTATTAAAATACCTCAGCAGAAAGGTATGTTAGGAGCCAGTTATTTCCCTCACCTATTAGAAATGTTGGAAAAGCAGTGCAGCAGAACTTGGAGCTTCTGTTGACTTAAACTCTCAGTCTATTGGTGTACTATATTTGCTTCTCCTGTTCCCCCATTGCAACTGCTGGTTTCCTTGGATATGACACCTGGTTCAATGACCAGAGAAAAGTCTGAGTGTGCCCTTGGGGTATAGATGCAGGATATAGGAGAGCAGGCTTGGCTTTGTCAATCAGTTGATGAGCATCAGTGGGAAAAGTGTGCTTCCCTGGTACAAACAACTGTGTCTAGACCATCACCTCATATAAATCCTGTAGATATAAGGATCCACTTGGCAGTATCTTGTAGACAAGGACAATAATGTGAGGTTGCCTGTTTCTAAATAACAAGATTAGCAGTCTCGTTGCTAGGCATCAACATTTGAAATGTTCCTGTCAGTGAAATTAGTATTGTTCCTATTGGTAGTTGCTTTTCTCTCTGTAGAAGATGATTTTTTAGTTATATTTACCCTGTGGTATAAGAGGGGATTACATAGTTCTGAGGCATGGAAGAATCTCTTTAAGGTACCTCCCTCATCCTAAATTTTAATTGCACCATCGTGTAAGCCTGGAAAAAATGAAAGACATAATGAATATCCTTGCACACATACTTTGTGTGTTTCCAATATGTACAATGGAAAATAATACTATGTAAATGTTCACTAAATTTTTGTAATGTTGCCTAGTGAAGGGAAGAGACAAAATAATATACAATCTGAGGAACAAGAAAAATAAATTGATACGAGTACAGGCTCATTGGAGCCCTTTCCCTGAAACAGAGTACCCCCATCCCTAAAAAATGTTTATTTGTCCCTTTGTTGTGTCTTTTGGGCCACACCAAAGGTACTCAAGTATAACTCCCTGGCTCTGTGCTCAGCAGTCACTTCTGACAGATTAAGGAACAATATGGGATTTCAGAGATAATTCCAGGTTGTTCACCTGCAGGGAAAGTACCCTACCCGATCTGGCCCCTAAAAAAGGTTTGACTATACTTATATAAAGATCAACACCTGCAGCTAAAGAGAAAAACATGTAGGGTCAGGATTATATTTTTTAGGGTGGGTAATATAATATGCAAACATGTAGTGAGGTAATATTTAATGTGTAGGCTTCCCCTGATTAGTATATGACTTCACTTTGCAGGTAAGACAGTACATTTATTTGGTAAAGGCAGGACTGTCATGTTTCCTGATTGGAATCAGATTTCCTTTTATACTGTCAACTTTTCAAAAGAATTTGGTGCCTAAGAGATGACTGTAAGGGATACAGTACATACGGTATAAACAGGAACCTAGAATTTGTCCTTCAATAACACATCATTTCCCTAGAACAATCGAGAAGTGGTCCTTAGGTTCTGCTGGGTATTGTACCTACCCACATTAAGGAGAAGATATTTGAGCACCTCTACGTTAAAGAAAGAGAAGACTATAATCATATCTAGAGGAAGAGTATCTGAGACCTTAGAATGACAAATGCAAATCTAAGTTAGGCTTGTATTTAGTAAGCATAAAGAATTGCAGAGGAAGGGCAGAAGCAATATTACAACTGGTAGGACATTTGGCTTTATGGGGTCAACTGGAGTTTGATCCCAAGCATCACATATGATTCCCCTGTGCTTGCCAGAAATGATTTCTGAGTACAGAACTAGTAGTATCCCCTGATCCAGATGTGTCCCCCAAAGAAAAACATGAAATAAAGAAGAAAGAAGAGAGAAAAAAGAAAGAAGGAAGGAAGGAAGGAAGGAAGGAAGGAAGGAAGGAAGGAAGGAAGGAAGAAAGAGAGAAAAGGAGAAAGAAAGAAAGAAAGAAAGAAAAGAAAGAAATGAAGGAGGAAGAGAGGGGAAGGAGAAGTAGAGGAAGGTAGGGAGGGAGGACGGAAGAAGATTGGAAGGAAGGAAGGATATATGCCTGTGGTTTGCAAAGTTTTGTGGGTCACTGTAAGGTCTTTATTCTAATTGGAGGGAGGAAAGACAGCCATGAAGAATTTTGAGCCATGGAGCAATATGGTCAAATTGGCATTTTAAGAGGAATAATCTATGAGCTTTGGGGGTGGGATGGAGGAGAGCACTGAAGAAATAAAGTTTGACCCATGTAATTGGCCAGAGCATTTTTCTCTGGGAAAAAAATACTGTCTAACTTCTGAAAGTAGTTAAGCATCATTGTTTGTGACATGAATGGAGACTAGTTTGATGTTATTTTCAGAGTGACTCATAAAAATAGTCACATTATTTGTAATTGCAGTCATTATGATATTATTGACAAGGTAAAAATGAGAATCTAAATAGTGTCCCCATATGGGAGTCAGACAAATACTTCCAAGACTATTCAAAAATGTAGGGTACTTTTGGGGTCTGAGCTTTTTATCTTGATGTCAGTGTTGATTAAAATCACAAGAAAATTGCTTGATTCTCTAGATAGCTTCTCTAGGTATGTAGTGATTTTCATAATGTTAACCTAAATGAATATGCTTATCTATAGTATGAACAGTAAAAAGCTAATGAAAGTAATATCAAGATAGATCCATTAATTTCACCAAAATATTTTTCAGTAATTTTCTTTTTTATTCTGATTAATTTAGAATGACTCACACTGAACATCATTTTAGAAAAGAATAAAAATTACCATAAAGCACTACACGATAGCAAGTCAATGTGAATTGATCACATTCCAAATTTTAAGATATCAACATTTTTTATATGCCACTTACATTTGTGTCCTACAGACATATTTTTCTTTCCCAGTTCACCATTGTCAGCAATAAAGCTTAGCGTCCTTTGTCCTTTTACTTGGTGAAAAAAAGTCACAGAATTTTTTGGATTAGTGAGTTTAGATAATTAATAACTTCAAAGTAAATCCCTAGTGTTTTTAGCCCCCAGAGAAGATGGTATTCATATAATTTATCCACTTAGTCAGGATGATTTTGAAAGTAAAAGGGGATGCCATTTTTTTACACTAAAACTATCAGTACAAGTTGAATCCAGAGACGAACTCTTGTAGTAGTAACCTTGCCAATGAAATGTGACCTACTTTTTAACTTATTTCACATAATTTTATTTTAATTTTAGTTTGTGAATCTCCATATTCAAGAGAGTTGCAACATATACTCATATAAAACTTACTATTTGGGGTATCATTTTGTTGTGTGAATCAATAATCTTGTGGATAAACATGTTCTACTTACAAAAATGTCATTTTAATACTAAAAAGTAAAGTGTAAAACTTCTAACAATTAGTAGAACAGGTAGAATAATTAGTATTCTTCTAATACTTCTAAATATTAACAATATAGAGGATTCTGAGATAGAGAATCAAAAGTCTCACCATAAAAGTATTTAAATGATCATTCCTTTTCTAGTCTAGAGACTATATTGTAGATTGTCATTACAACCTAATTTATTAAAAATGAGTTTCTGGCATTAGCAAAAAAGATCCATTGAATCACCAGAAAATAAACATTTTAAAGCCTGTTTATTTTAAATGAGCTATTGAAGATAGGGAAATCAATATTAGCCTATCACAGATGGTTGAATTATCTTATGTTCCAGCAAACAGTGAAGTTTTATAGAAAGGAAAACAGAACTAAATTGAATTTTCCTCAGTAAAACTAAAAATGATGCTTGTTTAATAACTTTTTTAACAGTAGGTATAGTAGCTTTGAGTAATAGACATGTAATGTATCTATATGTCTCTCTTTGAAGACCAAATATTGATTTATGGTGCTGTTTACAGATTAGAAATTAAGATTGAATTGTGTCTTAAAAAAGGGGCAGAATTAAAAGCAAACTTGCATTCAAGATCCTAAATAAAAGTAATGAATAAAATATTGTGGAACACGGAACCAAATGCTATAACTATTTAGCTTTTGTAATTGCAGTTTATTCCACACATTTTTCAGTAGACAGTTGCTTTTGAAGATAAGAACATATTTATACACTGAGTCCTAGCTGTTGTCAATTAGCAGAAGGTTTTCAGAAATCTCTGAGGTCCTTTAGCCTGTTTTAATTTGAGTTCTGAAATTTGATTTGGAAAACAAAATCAAAATGGCTGGTATCCTTTCTTTCCTCCATTATTTAGGATCTAACAAGTGCTACATTTAATAGATAGGGCTTGATCAGTGAAAGTAATTACCCTACCCTCTACAAGAGTCTATCTACTATTAAGATGTTTGTGGAAAATAATCATTTTTCTTATGCCAATCTGAAACATTACTAAGATATTCTGAATATGTGAACTTTGTTCTTGCCAAATAAAATATATTGCTTGCTATACCATACCTTTTGGAAATCTGGTAGTTGTAGATAATTGTCAAACTAATGCTAATCATTGAATAAAAGTGGAATTGCTATAAAATTGCATACATTAGCAATTGCTATTGTACCCTTCATATTTGTCTTAATTGTACATGTAAACATGTTCATATTTTTTTTAAATCCAGTTTACTTTGCAACCCATTGAGCAGTATATCCAGATTTCCAGAGTTACTATGCTAAATATAGCATGAATACTTTTATCTAGTGTAACAGTTGCTCAAAATCAAGAGACCAATTACACTGAATTGCTTTTTAAATAATGGTGACATCTGTTATAGTGGTACTCTCCCAAGTTCAGTCATTGATTTCTCTGACATTATATTCTAATAGTTCTAAATTGAATAGAGTTTTTCTTGAGATATGACTATCCTATACTTTTATTCTTTCCTGCACAGTCATTCATTTGTGCATTCTTTAACATGTAGACCAACAGCACAAACAATGACTGCAGACTATCTTGCTTCGATGCAAGCTTTCCCCTTTTGTATTGTTTTGGCAAGTAGCTTAGTCCTCTACCCTTGCGTTTCACCATTTGTAAAATGGTAATTATTACATGACATAAACCACAGAGTTGTCTTAAAATAATGAATATTATTTGACTGTCAGCACAGTGCCTGGCATAGAGCAGATATTAGCAGTAGTATTGTCATTGTGTCTTAATTATTATTAATTGAGTGACTTAATTATTTATGTTACACACTTTGTTCTATGTTATGGTTTTAAATATTAAAAGTAAGTTCTTGCCTTCTGAAACATAGTGTTAGGTAGAAAGACTGCAAATAGAAGGCTACCCTGGAGATGTGCCAACATGTTGGAACTAGGAGGAGGAGGAGCTGCTTCATCAGAGGAGTCCTATTACGTTAAAGACCAATTTGGGGTTAACACTTAAAATGAGATCTATAAATAGAGGTCTACACCTCTTTTCTTAATTGTAAATCTCACGGGCAATTTGATTCTTAGTAAGATATGAAGTAAAAAAAAAGTAAGTCCTTTCTCTCACCCTAGTCACATTCCAAAGGTGTATATTTTTCCCATCTAAGCTTCATATTAGGAGATAGATGCTATTTAAAAAAAAATCTCACAATTCTGGAGATATCAGACTATTCATAATATATATAAAACTGAAGGACTTATGTTTTCTATGTGCATGAATTATAGCTATGCAGCACTATTATAATATATTCTATTATTAAGAATTTGGTAGTATGGCTATTCAGAATTGCTTATTTAGTAAGTTCTGACTGAAATAGTCCTAGGTGTAAGGAGACCATGGTTAAATTACTAACTAGCAATATGTGACTTGGAAAAATATAGTGAAAAATTAAGGATTATAATATAAAGAATCTTAATAAAAACAATACAAATTTATATATTTTTAAATTTTGTTTATTTTGTGTGTGTGTGTATGTGTGTGTGTGTGTCTGGGATTACATCTTGACTGTGCTGTGGATTTATTACTGGCTCTATATTTGCAGGGCTGACTCATTGTGATAGTTGAAATATCAAATGTATTGCTAGAGGCTTTTTTTAATTTCTAAACTTTATTGATTTATTGATTGATTATTTGGTTGGTTGGTTGTTGGGTCACATCCAGAGGTGCTCAGGGTTTACTCATGACTCTGCACTCAGAACTCGCCCCTGGTAGGCTTGGGGGACTAAATGGAACGCTGGGAATCCAACCGGGTCCCTTCCAGATCAGCCGCATGTAAGGCAAACACCTCACTGCTGTACTATCTCTCTGGCCCTTATTGGTGGAGTTTGAACCAGGTTTGAGCACATACAGAGGAAACATCACCTGTACTTAACATCTGTACTATCACTCTGATCCTAAAATGAAATAATTAATTATTTAATACTGTTTATTTAATATTGTTCATATCAAATTCTTCACATCTAAAAGGAAATGCCTGAAAACTCATATTCTCTAGATAGTCTGTTTACTAAAGTAACCAGTATGCTTCAGGTAGGAAACTCATTGATTTAGACTAACACAGCAATTGGGAGCCAAGCCAGAATGCTCAGATTTGGCTGCACTCTTGTCCATGTTTTATTTTTTAAATTTAATTTAATTAAAAATATTTTTTTTATTTTATGGGCCACTCCCAGTGGTGCTCACGGGTTACTTTTGGCTCTGTGCTCAGAAATCACCCTTAACAGGCTCCAGAACAATATGGGTTGCTGTGGATCATCAAATCTAGATGGGCCTCATACAGGGCAATTGCCCTACCTGCTGTGCTATCACTCTGGCACCTCCATGTTCTTTACCTATCTCTAAAAGGTAGTAATCGGATTCTGCTTGATCTTTTTTTTCATTATGCTCATTTCTCTCTTCTTGAGGTAGTATTGGGACTTGATTTTTCAGTTCAGTCCAGATACTCTCTCTGAACCAGATAAATTATGGGATGTGTCCTTTTGGAGTTTTGATATTTCCTAAAAGGAAGTACATTATAATTGAATCCAATGAATGTATTGGTGTATTAGCTATTTTTTTTGCTGATTTAATAACATTTTTATAACTTTTTGAAATTGTGGGCTTCAAATAAAATACAGAGAATTGTAACTTTTGCACAATCCTTCGAACTAAATATTGATTATTATTTTTTCTTTGTTCACAGTAATGTAAGTCTGTCAAATATTTTGAAACTGACATATAAGTATAATTATCCCAGTAGGAAGCTAAAAAGATTGTCTTAAAATACCTCTTTAAGCATAAAAGTCATGCTAGAAATACTCCAGAGTATTTTAGCCTGAATAATTACTTAATAATTCAAGAACAGATTGTTCTATTTTTGTACAGTTTTAGTTAACCTTGCTTAGACTTAATATTGACCACTGTTTCTTTTTAAAGAATGTTTAAATGACAAATTACATTCAGGGAACATATTTATGAAACAGCTTTAGATAGTTATGGATCATATTATATTTTTGTAGAATTTTTTTTCTGAGCTTGAAGAATCAGAAGACTGCACCCATACATTGTATTTTGGAATGCCACTACTTAATCCTGATGCTATATCAAGATATATATCTAATACACAGAAGGATATTCTAATAAAACTTTATTTACAAAAGCAGGTATATAACTTAATGTTGACCATAATTTAATGGTTTTGTTCTATTTCACTACTGTTATTTCTTTAACCATAAAATATGATTTTATTTATAATCATGTCTGATTGTTATGCAAAAGAGTAAAATTAACTTAAAAGCTATGTGCTTATTGTTTACAAGTGTATACCTAGACAGTGAGAAAATTTGTCTTAGGCTAGGTGGGGAACAACTATTACAGCCTAAGAATCATGCTGAACATCTTCTGTGGGGAGCATTTTCATATGTTCTTAAGTCTAAAATACATTTTATTTTATTTTATTTTATTTTTTTGGGGGGGGCCACACCCAGTGACGTTCAGGGGTTACTCCTGGCTATGCGCTCAGAAGTCGCTCCTGGCAGCCACGGGGGACCATATGGGAACCAGGGGATCGAACCGTGGTCGGTCCTAGGCAAGGCAGCAGGCACCTTACCTCCTGCGCCACCTCCCGGCTCCCTAAAATACATTTTATTACCCAAATATTTTCTTTTGGAATGATCACATCTGGTGATACTTAGGAGTTACTCTTGGCTCTGCACTCAACAGTGCTCAAGGGACATCTGGATGCCAGGGATTGAACTCAGGTCCATTGTAAACAAGACATATGCCTTACCTTTGGTCCCAAGAAAAATGTTTTTCTTCATACAAAATGAACAGCCATGCACTTGAGGAAATTCTCTATCTGAAGTCTATTTATAGTTTTTAATATGCCCATTTTAAAATTACAGTTATTCTTTCATTATTAGTTGAGTACAGTCTACTTGAACTGGACAAAACCAATGTACGAAGATGAAGGAGTAAATATCTAGAAACTATTTTTTAAATATTTAAAGTAATATACTTTTTAAAATTATTTTTGGGTTATGGAAAATATTCAAATGTAATTAAATTATTATGAGGTAGTGTTATGTGTGTATATCTATTTATCTTTATATATTTACAGTATCTTTGAGATAAGCAGTAATTATTGCCATATTTCAAACGTTGATTTTGAAACTATCATCTAGCACATTAGCAGTTTTGTAAAACTGGAAAACATTTGTGGCCAGAAATATTAATTGCAAATTATTCATTAAAAATGATCTACTTTTGTTGTAAAGTGATCCTGCATGAGAATCTGAATGGTTCATGCTAGCATAAATAATAATATTTTGCAATTGATTATTCTCATCTTTGTGATTCATTACTACAAACTAGCAGTGTTCATATTTTTTTTCAAAAGCATAAATAGTAGGATGAAAGTTGCATATTTGAAGTATAATGAGTAGCAAGTCATTATCTCCAGGTTTCTGCAACTAGACACTTGGGAACAAAGATTTTCTACTCTGCTTATTACAAAAATAAATTCTAGATCCTGGTCATTTTGCATACCTGATTTTAAAATGCATGTTGGAGAAGAGAGAAACAAGCACTGCATTCCTATATAGCTCGAGGCGTATTGATACTTCCCAGAAATATTTCTGGAGTTTGGATTTCAATTTTACATACATCACAAAAGTAAATGACTATTTAATCTTTTACTATAACATGAAGAGGAGCAAGTAATACATACTGGAATGGAGCTTAGTAGGGTAGAAAACCAAACTGAAAATCTTTCTATTTGAGATGAAAGTATAATAAGCAGTAAACCCTGCAAAAGCATCGAATTTATAATAGAAGAGGAAACGAATGAATGGATTAGAATTTGGTATATGTATGGAAAAATAAGGTGACCTTTAATGGATTTCTGGGGCTATCTCCGGAGATTATGTAAATCAAACCTGAATTCTAAATTTAATGCAACTATCATTAAAAATCAAGAGACTGTTTACTGCATAGTAGAGATGGAAATGACACTATAATGTTTTTGAGCCCCAGTTTTATCACATGATTTAAAATAAATAATGCTTCCTTCATTGAATTTGCAACATCCTTTGCAATAAATTTGGAGGAATTCAAGGAGATATAATAAAGACACATACCTCCAGAATATCTGAAAATTTCATTGTGTTTTGTCTTTATGGCGTATAATCACCATTTTATTCTCTCGTAATGTAAAATATCTTTGTTGCTTTCCTTCACATTATTTTAATTGCTAAAATAGGAAATTTATATATACTTGTTAACAGTTTACTTAATTTCTATGAACCACCTATTCCAGAATTGCAACCTTTTAAATGATATTAAATATTTATTAAAGGTTTCAATATATTTATCTTAATTTTTTTTTGTTTTTTGGCCACACCCAGTGACGCTCAGGGGTTACTCCTGGCTATGCGCTCAGAAGTTGCTCCTGGTTTGGGGAATCATATGGGAAACCGGGGGATCGAACCATGGTCCGTCCTAGACTAGCGCTGGCAAGGCAGGCACCTTACCTCCAGTGCCACAGCCCGGGTCCTTATCTTAATATTTTGTCATGTTTATATCAAGTATATTTCCAGGTTTATGGTTTACCTCTTAATTTTATTCACTGTCATTTAGACCTTGACAATTAAAACTCTGTTTGGGGGGCCGGGAGATAGCATGGAGGTAAGGCATTTGCCTTTCATGCAAAAGGTCATCGGTTCGAATCCCGGTGCCCCACATGGTCCCCCGTGCCTGCCAGGAGCAATTTCTGAGCATGGAGTCAGGAGTAACCCCTGAGCGCTGCCGGGTGTGACCCAAAAACCAAAAAAAAAAAAAAAAACTCTGTTTGGTTTACACATAAAGATAAGTGATTGTCACAACAAAGTGTGCAACTTTATTCCTCAATATTTTTTGTTTGTTTGTTTTGGGGCCACATCTGGTGACATTCAGGGGTTACTCCTGGCTATGTGCTCAGAAATTGCTCCTGGCTTAGGGGAACATATGGGACATGGGGAAAGGAACCAAGGTCCGTCCTAGGTTAATGCATGCAAGGCAAATGCCCTACTGCTTGCACCAGCGCTCCTGCCCAGTTTTTCCTCAATATTTTGAGGCTTAAGAATATAGAGATGCTGAGACTGGAGCAATGGCGCAGTGGTAGGGCATTTGCTTTACATGTGATTTGATCCCCGGCATTCCATATGTTCCCCCAAGCCAGGAGTGATTTCTGAGCATATAGCCAGGAGTAACCCCTGAGCATCGCTGGGTGTGGCCCAAAAATCAAAAAAGAAAAAAAAAGAATATTTTGAGATATTTTATTGAGGACCATATATATACATATATATATATATATATACATATTCCCTCTATAGGCTATATAACTATTATATAGAGTGAGCGATAGTTTTAATATAGTATTTTTCAAACTGTGACCTCCAGACCACAGTATCAGCATAACCAATAAATTAGTAATGCAGATTCTGATTCCTACTCTTAATCAAATTGAATTAGAAATCTGCGGCTGACATCTGGCATTTCTACATTTCACTAAATTTTCCAGTTGATTCTGATGTATGTTGACATTTGAGAAATGTTCTAGTATCTGGTCTCACCCATTAAATGTACTTGAACTGTGTGGGTTAACCTGTATCAGCTTTGATCTCATCAGACACAAAATGATTGCCACCAGATTGTAACACCTCAAAATCTTCAAGCTGTCTTTAACCTCATTCCTTGCAGTATAAACCTAAACAGCTCCAGATTTGGGTTCTGTGCTTAAATATTTTTTATTTTTATATTTTGAAACCACAATTTACCAAGATATTTATAATAGAGTTGTTTCAGGCATTAAATGTTCATACATTTAATCCCACCACCAGTGTGACCTTCTCTTCTAAAGTGTCCCCAATTTCCCACCCATGACCATAGCTGCCTCCCTGCAGGTACAAACAAATTTTCTTCATATTGTTTGTTACAACACAAAGGCAAATGGAATTATCAAGACTAAGCTCAACCAGGGTCAATTTGAAATGATTGTTATATCTCTCCATGATTTTACTAACGTCAATGTCTAAGGATTCACGGAGCTGCTGTAGTTGGTAGTAGTTGAACCAAATCTGTGTTAGTGGTCAAGCTCACTGGGCTTGATGGTCTTCTATGTAACAGTCCTATCAGGTTTGCCACAATTCTACTGGACTGACACTGAAATTTTTGATGTCACATGGCCACATGCAGCCACGCGTGGCTATGTAGTTCAATATCTATAGATCCAGTTCTGAAGTCTTCACACCTGCTCTGGATTTAACTGCTCTGGGATGAAAATTTTTCTGGGAAGAAATGCATGTATCTCTGGATCCTTTAAAAAACTTTATGAGACAACTAGTATTTTCATTTTGGGGATTTATTTTAGATATTTACTTCCACTTTCTTCATGATCTTTACCTTCCCTATGATATCACACCTTTAGGAAATGGAAAAAAGTTCACAATTTATTTCAGTCCCTGGAAATTCCCACATGCCTTCTAACCTCTTAAATTCTCTACTAGTTATTTATTCTGTAAAAGGAAGAAATTCATCAGTTCATAAAATTTGAAGATTAACACTAGGAAAAAGGGTGCTCTTTCCCCATTTCCAGGTAGCTAAATGGAGCCAACTTGATTTGCTTCCCAGTGAGTGGTCTGTAAGTGTGGTTTAACCTTGGTACCTTTGACCTTGGACATGGATCACAACGATCGCATATTAGCTTTAGATATTAGTCTTTCTATAAAAAGAAAAAATGCTTTTAAAAGGACAAAATTTAAGGACTTTCTCTCATAATGCCCAGAAAGGCAAGATATTTCTCATAATAATAATACTCTCTTTTCTCTCATAAAACACAGAAAAGCAGAAATCTTTTTATTGCTTCCTTTTTGTTATGCCCTTATTCATTTTCTTCTTTTATATTTCTTTTTGTTCGTTGGTTTACTTATTTGCTTTTTTTGCTTTTATTTGTTTATTTGTTTCTGTTTCGGGGCCACACGTGACAGCATTCAAGTGCTATTCAGGCAGGCTTGGGAAACCATATGGAATAATGGAAATTGAATACAGATCAGCCTTTTGCAAGGCTTCCCTCTGTGCTGTAGCTTTGGCCCACCTTTCTCACAGTTTTCTGACCATCCTCAACATTTCCACAGAAATGTTAATCTCATCAAGCTTCTCATTCTCGGACAGACATGCAAAGTTACTCTCAGAGAAGCTCCTCACTCATCCCTGTGCCCCTTGTCTGCACTCACCCCTACTCTTTTGGAAGTTTAATGGCAAAGACTGTGGTTTGTTGACAGTGACAGGTACTTTCAGAAACTGTTGCCTTTGCAGAATGCACCTACTTTTTATCTTATTTCTTCAGTTTTATTTTTAACTGATTATCAACTACTTTAGAAATTCCATGTATGGGATTTATCTGGCAGATAAATGGAACAGGTCTGCAGAGGATGGTGTATAAAGTTCCTAATTGCTGCATTGCTTTTAATATTAAAGACTGAAGACACATAAATGTTCAGCAGTATGGCTAAGTGTATTCATAAAATAGGCACTTTGGAACCACTAGAAAAGAAGGATGGCTCTGTAGTATGCTCAAACACTCATACATGTAAATGATTATGTGTAAGTAAACTATCAAGTATCCAATCCAGTCTGCTTCTCTCCCTCCCATAATTTTTCTA
>PVKC010008322.1:0-28251 GCA_004027635.1 Crocidura indochinensis | reverse complement strand
TTGAAAAATGAATCAAAGTTTCTCTGTCAAAATCTTGAGCAAAACAGATAATTTGTTTTCAAATGAAATAACTTCTAACATCGAAAAAACTGTGTTTCCTTTCCCCTGTAGTTTATGATTAAGCTGATTTAGATGTGAAGTAACATCCACCATGAAATACAGTTTTTTAGTCCACTGATCGTTTGTTAATTCTGCATAGTGAACACCCTTCTTGAGAAAAAGTGCTTTGATTTCTAATAATAAGGAATCAAAACTGAGGATGATGCACTGTTATGGGGGGAATCTGTGGATGACGCACTGTTATGGGGAGGATCTGTGGATGACACATATATGGCATCTTGTGTGTGTGTGTGTGTAAATAGTATTATAAAATTAGTGGGGCTCATCATGGGTATTTTAAGCAGGGTTCACTCAAATAGTCCTCACTAGTACTATTATATATTGACCTCAGAACCTGGTCACTAACTATTTTGCTGGCTCCTAGATTTAAAAAATGCATGAAGCTCTAGCTCACAGGGCCCCAATACAAATATTGTCCCACAGGGGAGGGGAGGGGGCGGGGTCGAGGCTGGACAGTGACTCACCAGGCACCACGATCCAGCCACTGACCCACACATGGCTCTCTCCTCTGTTGCTCCTCAGACTGTAGTGCAGAGAGGATGCTGTTCAATGCTGTGGTACTAGACAGAAAATCATGCCCCCATACCACATGATCTGACTGAACCTGTGTCGAGCCACACAGAAAGTCATGCCCCCCATACCACATGACTCGACTGGAGCTGTGTGGAGCTGGCCACCGGGGCTGCACACAGGGTGGGCACTGACAGAGGCTAGGAGCAGAGTCCTCACTCCTGGAGTGGCTGCCCAGCACACAGAAGAGTCAAATTAAAAGTGTAAAGAGCCACATGGTTGCCAACCACCGCTCTAGTAGAAGGCAACAGTATGGCACTTAGTGAGTGCCACACTAAATGCCATATGTTGGGAAGTTGGGAACTTTGTCATGTCCTTTATAAAAGAGTAAAATTCCTAGAAATAATAAGACAATACAGTAAAGTGGCTAACTACAAAATAAATACACAAAAAACAATAACATTCCTCTATACAAATAACCAAGTAGAGGAGAAAGACATTAGGAGTCGATCCCATTTAAAATAGTATATAAAAATATATAGTACCTGGGAATCAACCTGACAAGAGAAGTTAAAGACCTATACCATAAAAACTTCAAAACACTTCAGAAGGAAATTGAAGAGGACCTAAGAAAATGAAAGAATATCCCCTGCTAATGGGTAGGAAGAATCAACATAATCAAAATGACTTTCTTACCTAAATGACTATATAGATTCACTTCAATCCCTATCCAAATTCAGACATCATATTTTAAGGAATTAGAACAATCATTTATAAAATTCATCTGAAATTATAAAAGACCTAGGTTAGCCAAATCCATACAAAAAAAAAACAAAAAACAAAACAAAACAAAAAAAACAAAAAACCAAGAAACTGAGTGGCATTTCTTTACCTAATCTGAAGTTCTATTATAAAGCTATAGTCATCAAAACAGAATGGTACTGGAGTATCAGACCAGTGGGTTAGAACAGAATATCCAGAGATATATCCCCAAATATACAGTCAACTTATATTTGAAAAAGGATCCAAGCACCTGAAATGGAAAAAAGACAGTCTCTTCAACAAATGTTGTTAGAATAACTGGGTAAACACCTGTAAGAAACTAAAGAATGATCCACAAAAATCAACTCAAAATGTATTAAAAACCTGGAAATCAGATCCGAATCTATAAGATTCATTGAGGGGAAAAATAGGCAGAACTCTACAAGATTTATACCTCCAATAAGTCTTTGATGTTGGAATGTCAATGGCAAGAGCAATAATATCAAATTTAAATAAATGGGACTACATGAAACTAAAGAGTTTCTGTATGGCAAAAGAAAAATTGGCCAAAACTAAAAAAGCTAACAAATGGGAAAATATTTTCACAGTGGACACATCAGATAAAGAATTAATATTTAGGATATACAAAGCACTCAGAAAGGTGAGCCTCACATAATCTAATAAAGCCATAGAAAAACGAGCAGAAATGAATAGACTCTTTTCCAAGGAAGACCAACAAATGGTCAAGAGACACATGAAAATATGTTCACCATCACTCATCATTAGAGAAATCCAAATCAAGACAACAATGAGGTACCACCTAACACCAGTGAGTCTGGCACACATCAAAAATAATGGAACCAATCTCTGCTGGCAGGGATGTGGTAAGAAAGCAACTCTCATCCACTGCTGGTGGGAATGCTGCCTGGTTTAACCCCTATGGAAATCAGTATGGAGGGTGCTTAGAATTGAGTTGCCATATGATCCAGCAATCGCACTCCTGGGTATAAAAGCCCAAGGCGGAAGAATATTCATCCCAAGGTATGTATGCATTTCACTATTCATTGCAGCACTCTGCACAATAGTTAAGAATTGAATCCAACCTTGATGCACAACAACAGATGAATGGATCATGAAGATGTATTTATACACAATGGAATACTACATAGCATTTATAAATGATACAGTCATGGACTTTGCAGCAACGAAGATGGATCTTGAAAATATTATGGTAAACAAAGTAAGCCAGAAGATGAAGGATAAATACATATGATAGCACCTCTTTGAGCTATTTAGAATATATACCACATCTACATATAGTATTCCAGGAACAAGTACAAGGGTCAAAAAGGTAAAATAAAATCCAAACATCATTGGTGCAGCATATAATGAGGAGAAGTGTTCAAATGAAGTGGAAGGGTAGGAGCAACACAAAGACACAATTACCCATTATAACCTAAAGAAAGCAGCAATAATGGAAACAACACTTTTGAGTGAACAGGTATGCAATCAACCTCTAACCACAAAGGTCTATAAAAATATCCTATTGTATTTATCCACAAACCAGGTGCAGAATGTGATTGGAAACCTGGACTCTCGCTGCAGTGATTACTAACAATATGCTTTAATGCCTTAATTTTTACCAAGTATAAAATAACCCTTCAGCTTCTTTGTTCACAGGGAGCCTGGAAACAAAGGGTGTACACCCTAATTTTAAACCTAGGTGTTCAATCATACTGGGTACCATATACTGCACCCATTATGTCTTGATAAAATACTCTATATTACCCACTTCCTTTTGTTTATGTCTTCTATTAGAACCCAAAGCATATGATCATTCAGACCACTATAACAGTCAATGACGCACCACAGACTTATGCTACAGGTCCCACTCATCAAATATGTTGTAGCAAATCTCTACTACATATTTTTTCTTCAATTTTCTCTTTTCTTCCCTATACTTATTTTTCCCTTTTCTCCTTTATTTTTCTTCATCAATTCAATCTATGTTATAAAACAAAGCTCTCACTGTCAGTTGCTCCTTGGAAAGGTAACTCTATACTTAAGATGCAGCACATGATACTACATAGTGTAGCCGCAACCTATTGTCCTCACCACCACATTGCTTAGTACTCTGAGGCAAAAAACGTGCTTAGCCTAAAAAGGTCCAGCCACTATATAATCACGAAACCTTTATTTAGCAAAGACCACCCCTGTCAGTGATGAAGAGCCTTGAAAGGGAAAAACCCTCCAACACTGGCCAAATCCTCTTTAACTTATTTTCACTGTATGTACTTATTCTTCTTTTCTCTTCTCTCTTATTTTTCGTTTTCCCTTCTTTTCTCTCCTAAGCCATGCCTTAACCAATTTTTTTTAATATTTTTAGCTCAATCATATATTAAAAGCTTTGACCCAGACAACCTAAGAATAGAACACTAACGTCTTTCTTTATGAGGGCATGAGTTTGTAGACGGTGGACTCCTCACTGATTGCCAAACCTAAAATATAAACAAGCCATGTCTAAAATGTATATAGCTTCTCATATGTTACCCCTACTCCCCCTTCAGAAATCCTTATCCCTAATCTTAATTTATTATTCTTCCTTATTTAACCCTCTTTACCCATAGTTATTAACCCATTAGGTACTGAGACCAAACTCCAATAAACCACCACCAAGCTCCCAAACCTAAAAGACACCCTCCCAGCCCCACATCACATGCCTCGGTAAGAAATTTCAACCAACATAACTTCTGACTCATGCTTTATGACCTTTCTTCTTACCCTCCTAAAAATGGACTGTTGCATGCTACCAATTCAGTCTCAGAAGGAAACCAGCTGAAGGACATTTCTCTCATGGCTACAAATAATTTTACAAACCCAACAAGACACGATGTGTGATGAAAAAATGCCCTGGATTCCATTCCCCACAGAATATCTCAAAAGACTCAATTGGGAAAGTCTATATTTTATTTATGTGTTTAATACCTCTATAATAATACCTCCTATTCTGTTTATTCCCAAAAGTAAGATAGCTTCATAAACAGCATTGTCTTTACTGCCTTTTTAAATGTATTTTTATTTATTTCTTCTATTATATTTCTATATAATATAAGTATATATTTTTCTCTCTTTCTCTCTCCAACCTCACCTGTTTTGGTCCTGCTTGGTACAAGAAAATACAAGAAAAGTCTTTCTGGGAATGTGATGCACAGAAATAAGCTCTTTTTTACTAGGGATAAAACCCCATAATTTTTATAATATAGGGTCTCCTCCCACCCTGAGCATGTGTCATGTGGACCCAACTTAGACTCCATGATTGCACAGCGACAATTCAACCCAGAACCCCAGATCCCAGACATGGAACTGACACAGGTCCCAGAAACAGTATTAGGAACCAAACTACTCCTGGAGAAACTCCAAATGCCATCCCGGCACCAACTTGAACCAGTTTTAACATTATATCCTGACATGAGGAAGCAGCAGCAACTTGAGAAAAGAGAGTGCTGCCCTTTCTCATCACCTAACGGTATGATGCAATCAGGAGACATGTTATTCTTTGCCCTAAGCAAAAACCAAAATTGCTATCTATAGAAGACTGACTTTGACAAACATGGTCTGGACAGAACCTGTTGAGGGACCAATAAGGATGTTCCTAGCCTAGGCCTTGGCCTAGGATTCCTACAAAAACCAAGATCTCTAATTCTAGAGGTCTGAATTTAACAACTGAGCAGAACTTCTGGAACCATGTTGAAAGACTATACCCTAGGCTCTGCACTAGGATATAAATAAAAACCAAGACCACTAATTACAGAAGACTGATTACAACAACAGTGATGGAACAGAACTCCTAGAACAAAGAAAAACTCTCCTAGCCTTCACCCTATGACCTACGCAAATAACAATATCTCCAGCTACAGAGGTGGAATGTCATCATCCATATCTGAGTGGAAAGTTTCCTGGCACCATAAAAGGACCTTGAGGTATGTAAATGAGTGAATATAGAGCCTGTAGTTGTTCCCATTAGAGTAGGCTTAATGGACAGAGAAACCTGGAATTTTATAGGCCAAAGGAATTCCTGTTCCTATTTCCCCAATATTCACCATGCTTATGCAAAAAAATAAGAAGAAAAAGAAGAAACAATTCTTTTTTTTAAGAAGTTGCTGGTCTGTTTTTTGTAACTGATGGTTTTTGTTTTATTCTTTTTGTACTTTTATTGTTACTCTTATTGGCTTTTGTTTTTGTTTTGTTTGTTTTGTTACCTTTTTCTTCTTTTTTTCCCTTTCTTCTTCTAAATGGATACTTATAACACCTATATAGACTCCTCCTAATTTTTCTCTTTTTCGTTTGTCCTTTATTCTTTTCTTCTCAAGTATCTTTTCTTATATTTTCAATAGAACCACATTACTGGAATCACTTTGATCATCCTCATAATTTGAGGGGGAATAATGGATGGTACTAAAACCAGATAGTCATATGTTCATTTGGTGGAAATAAAAATGATCAGACTTGACTACCAAACCCAAAGTCAACGACAACAGAATTGATACCCAATCACAACAAGCTGTACAAGTGGGGAACTGTTGCACTAGCCTTAAATATTACTGTGAAAGATTTATAATTCACTTTGACCACAATAAAAATAATAAAAAATAAAGACATTGTTACTCATAAAATAAAACAAACAAAAAATCATCTTTGTGCCTGCCTTTAGTTTCCACATTGGTGGAGGAAAATGGACTTGATGTTAGAGCATTGTAATCCTCAAACTCAATCATGACTAATTTGGCAACTTTATAGTCCACAGTGATTCAACAACAACAACAACAACAACAACAACAACAACAACAACAAATCATCTTTGTTTTCTTCTCTGGCAAAATGTGCCCATAATTTTACTAACCCGTAATTCTGACTGCCATGATCTGTCTGAGCAGAAAACGACAGCAGGGATGCTTATCCTCTGCTCCATGAAGCAAGAGGCACAGTAGACCTCCTGGGTGTGGGAATGGAAAAGTGGGAGAGGTTCAGGAATAAGACATAAAATGGCTTATTTTAAAGTGCTCTGCCCAGGAAAGAACAAGGTATGGTCCAAAGAGAAGAGCTGATTCTTGGAATAGTCTTGAAGAATTTCTGCCAAAAACCTTTCAGAGGTTTAGAAGTTGTTTAGAAGTTGTTTCAGAGGTTTAGAAGTTGTCACAAAGCTGGACAGAGCATCCAGAAAGGGACAACATGAGGAAGGAGACATTTGGTTTTCAATTTACCCTTTTCTCTGCATTTTGCTTAGCTCACCTATCCACTGTTTATAATTAAAATATTTGTTTTAGGCACTGTGATTTACAATGTTGATAATGGCAAGGTTTCATTAAAAAGTATTCTATCTTATACTGCACAATTCACCAGAATATCAGCTATTGTCTCTTAATTAAAAATGTTAAGAAAAATGAATTGAATTAAAATCAATTAAATCATAGAACCATCGTATTTTCTTCTTTTATTTGCCATGAACAGGTCTTTAAAAAAGGTACTCTAGGCAAGCTTTGGGATCTTGATCCAATTAATCTTTCTGGACCTTGTGGAAAAATAGGTTAATCCCAAATGATTGTGAGGTTTTGTTGAAGGAGGTGTGCAAAGTACTGTTTACCATATACACTCAATAATTTTAGCTTTCACTGGTCTTGTCCAAATATGTTTAAATCCAGAATTCTGCAACATGGGTTTTCTGGCCCAAAGATGGTAACCAGTAGTTATGTCCAGTGATTGACTGTAGCAGGTGGGGCTTTGGTAGATAGTGACAGTGGTGATGATCATGATGAAGATGGATTGAAGGTGATGATGATGATTTCCATATGTCCTATATATCATAAGCAGAGAATAGAGCAGCTTCTTGGGACTGGAACCACTGGACCAGGCAAAAGTAAGGTTGATTGAGTCACACACCCACACCTATTATCATTGTCAAATTAATTGTCTTCTCTTTGTCATGTCCAGAATTTTTCAAAGATGTGAAAGGAATATAAAATGTTATGAAGCACAGGTGTAAACCCAAATAAATTGAATTTTAAATTTGTTTAAAATGTTGTTTTCTTTCCTTATCACTGGCCATGACCATGTCTGGGTTTGGGGAAATCTTGGTCAAATCTTACATCATAAATCTGCTGAGCCATGAATGATGGATATGAACCACTTAGATCAACCTGAAAGTATATCCAATATTAGGAGGTAATAGACTATGCAACCTCAGCCTTTACTTATTTCATGTGCTAAAACATTTAGCAGTAAGGTATACCTTGGGTTTTGTTGATCTGGTTGTTCATTAGTGCATCAAAATAATGCAGATTCTCACTTCCTGAGACAACCATCCTTGATGTCTGAGTTGTGCTTTTGGACAACCTTCTTTATAAGACATTTGTCATCAGCAGCAATAACAACATGCTTTCTCTTTTTATACTCAGTGAAAGTAAAAGGAAGTATAAGATAAGGAAGAAAGGAAAGAGAAAGGAAGGGAGAAAGAATAAATGGTCAGTAAATGTGGTGTAAGATGATTTAAAAGTAGAGACAAGGGAATTCAGAATGAAGATTCCTAGAAAGATGAGTCACTTCCACTGTTTTCACCAGAGTTGAGGGGAGAGGAGGAGGAGATGAAGGAGGGATTTGTGACAGGAAGTTGAGAACATCCCTGATTGAGTTTTTCATAGGTTTCTAGGAAGCAAAAATATATTCTCTGTGTGTTGGGGGAACACATTCTATGTGTGATGGGAAAGGGTTTTTGTAGAAATACATTGCAGAAAGTCATGTTAAGGTCAGGCAATTTTGCTCACCAATGAGGTTTGATCCACAATAACCTTTAATTACAAGAGCTCATCTGAGATGTGAGTAGAGTAATTATCCTGGATTCTTAGCTCAGTCTCAGCCCATCAGCATGTCCTAGCACACAGTCCAAGAAATGCTGAATGAGATTAATGATTTGTCTTTATACTGAAAGCATTTGAAATCTGGAAAAATTCTGTAGAAAATTTCTTTATTGAGTCAACAGCTATAGAAAGCACTTTCATTGGAAACACTTGGGCATCTCCTCATAAGAACAGTACTCTCAATATTGATAATTCTGCAAGCTAAGCCTCAGGCCATATTAGGCTAATCTGATTCTACTTGTAAATATGAAATTGGACTGAGACAGTTATTAAATCATGAATGTGCATCAAGGACTAAGAGGTAAGTGGCCAGAGAAATAGAACAATTGGTAAGGTACTCTGCATGTGGCCAATCAGGATTAGAATTTCAGTGCCATGTATGATTAGAATTTTAATATCATGTAACTATCAGAAACTATCTCTGAGCACAGAGCCAGGTATAAACTCTAAGTATCATCATGTATGGACCGAAAAAATAAAATCAGAAGAAAAAGAATACAAGGCACATCATAAACACACTGGCTTTAAGTTTAGCCTTCTTGCACTTCGTAATAAAAACAAATTACGAATCCTTGAACCAGTTACACAATTTCTCTGTATCTTACATTTTCAACCTATAAAGGGAGTAATTATGGAATCTTTTGAAATAATCATTTAGTGGTAAATAAATAACACTTATTTTTATAAGTGTTAATATAATTAACAATAAAATATAAGCTTATATTTATAAGCTTAATATAGGTTTTTGTTTACCCAAGTAAATGAATCAGAACTGTTCAGTTACACTGACAGCAAAGGTACCTATTCATCTCTTCACCAAAGAGAGCAGAGGAAAATATTCAGGCAAAAATAACAGTGAATAGTTGTTTCATACTGTGTAATGATAGAGAAAAAATAATTTTTCAGAGGTATAGAGCTACTTTGGAATCTCTAAGAGATAGGATTAGTCAATAAAATTTAAAGATAATCAAGGTCATTTATGACAAGCCCATGGCATGCTATACTCAATGGAGACTAAAAGCCCTTCTTCTAAAATCTGGTTCAAGACAAGTCTGCCCCTCTCACCACTCCTATTCAACATAGTACTGGAAGAACTATCAATAGCAATTAGGCAATTAAAGGCATCACAGGCATTTAATAGCAAAGGAAGAAATCAAGCTCTCACTTTTTACAGATGACATACTACTATATTTAGAAAACTCTAAAGACTCTACCAAAAAGTTTCAAGGAACAATAGATTCATATAGCAAGGTGGTAGGCTACAAAATTAACATGAAAAAAATGAATGGCCTTCTTATACACAAATAATGATAGAGAAGAAATGGGCACTAAAAAGTATGTGCCACACTAACTCAAATACCTTAGGGTCAACTTAACTAAAGAGGCAAAGGACCTATACAAAGAAAAACTACAAAACTCCTTGTTAAGAAAAAAAAAGTTAAAAAAATAAAACAAAAAAAAAAGAAAAGGGAAAAAAATAAGGCCTCCCAATTCTTACCACAGGCTGTGTTCTTTGCACTGACTGTATAGAAAGAGGAGGTACAGTAAATGCACCCCATATACATCTCAACCCAGACCCTTGCCTGGTCTGTATTGGGAATTTAGGGGACAAAAAAAAAAAAGAAATGAAACAGGAAACAAGGAAATGGAGACACATATCCTGCTCATGGAGTGGGAAGATTAACATAATTAAAATGACAATGCTGCCCAAAGCATTGTACAGATTTAATGCAATTCTTCTATGGGTAGCCATGGCATTCTTCAAAGAAGTGGATGAAACAATTCTAAAATTCATTTGGAACAATAAACACCTACCAATAGCTAAAGTAATCCATAGAATATGACAAGTATCACTTTCCTTTATTTTAAAATGTACTACAAAGCAATAGTCAGTAACATAGCATGGTATTGGAATAAAGACAGACCCTAAGATCAATGGAATAGGCTTGAGAGTTCAGAGAATGTTCCCCAGACATAAAATCAATTATTTTTTGCTAATGGGGCAAGAAGCACAAAATGGAGCAAGGAGAATTTCAACAAATGATGTTGTGACAACTGGTCAGCCACATGCAAAAATCCCCAAAGTTTGATCTCCATCTAACACCATGCACAATGATCAAATCCAAATGGATTAAAGACCTTGATATTAGACTCAGAACATGTTGGTAAAACATTCTATGACATTGAGATAAAGGCATCTTCAAAGAGGTAACACCACTGTCCAAACAAGTAGAAGCTGAGATAAACAGATGGGACTATATTAAACTGAGAAACTTCTGCACCTCAAAGATAATAGTGATGGGGCCAGAGAGATAGCATGGAGGTAAGATGTTTGCCTTGCATGCAAAAGACTGCAGTTAGAATCCCGGCACCCCATATGGTCCCCCGAGCCTGCCAGAAGCGATTTCTGAAGTAGAGCCAGGAGTAACCCCTGAGTGCTGCCGGGTGTGACCCAAAAACCAAAAAAAAAAAAATAAAATAAAGGTAATAGTGACTAGGATAGAAAAGGCCATCCACATGGGAAAAACCATTTGCCCAATACCCATCAGATAAGGGGCTAAGATCTAAGATATACAAGGTACTAACAGAACTTAACATGAAAAAATATTGACCTCAGCAAAAATGGAGAGAAGAAATAAACACTTTCTCAAAGAAGAAATACAATAGGTCAAAAGGCACATTAAAAATGCTTTACATCACTAATTGTCAGAGAGATGAAAATTAAAACAACAATGAGGTACCGTCTCACAACACCGAGTCTGGCACACATCAGAAAAAAAAAACAACAACAAGAACAATATGTGCTGCTGGGTATGTGAAGAGAAAGGAACTTTCATTTACTGCTGGTGAGAATGCCATCTAGTCCAGCCTTTATGGCAAATAATAGGAACATTTCTCAAAAACTGGAAATTGAGCTTCCATATGATCCTACTATGCCACTCTTAGGAATATACCTAGGAACTCAGAAACACACACACACACACAAAGGCCTTCTGCACACCTAAATTAATTGCAGCATTATTTACAATAGCCAGAATCTGGAAACAATCCAGATTCCTGACACAAACTAAAGAAACTGTGGAATATATACCGCACACAATGGAATACTATGCAGCTATCAGGAAAAAATGGCATCATGAAATTTTCTTATACATGAATTAACATGGAAACTATAAGGCTGGGTGAAATAAATAAAAGGTAGTGAGACCGACACAGAATAGTCTCACTCATCTGTGACATTTAAGAAAAATAAAAGACTGTCTTGTAATGATATCCAGAGAATATAAAGATGAGGGCTGGAAGGACCACTCATGATATGAAGCTAACCACAAAGAGAGATGAGTGCAGTTAGAGAAATAACTACACTAACAACTATCATGACAATGGTAGTGAGTGAGAGAAATATAATGTCTTTCCGCATACAGTCAGGGGGTATGGGAGGAGGGAGAAATGCTGCATTAGACTTCTTAATGTTGCACTGGTGAAGAAATTATTCTTTTTTATGACTGAAACACAACTACAAACATAATCATGGTGATTAAATAAATATTAAGAAATAAATGTTGCATTCTCAAAGCAAAAATATATCCATTCTGATCTTGAGTGTCAAAGTTATGTTGGAGAGAGATGTATCAGGCAGTGCTAGGATGTTACTCTCAGAATTACAGCTTACTGTTTGGTTACATGGTGCTACCCAAGAAGACCCCGCTCTCCTGAGATGTGTAGCTCAAATGAAGGCAATGCAAATAAAAGCAGTTTTATAGCTGTGAAGACAGTGGTAATTATTTTGTAATACAATCTAAGTCTCCCTTGGAAAGGTTCTTCATGGAATGTAATCTAACCTTTAAGTTTTTAGCAGGGGAGTTCTGGAGAAGAAATCACATCTCATTTTTCACTGTGGGATATCTGCCTGAGCTCAGCTCTTCATGGATGGCAGTACGCTTAATTTTTGTTGATAAATTACCCATATTTTAAAGTGTTTGAATGTAAATGAGTCATCATACAAAACACTGCTTAGTTAACTCCAGTTTTCTTGGTTTGAATACTAAATAATAAAGAGGAAAAGACTGGTTATTCATGCAGTGAGACTAGAAAAAGTCAGCGAATAACAGCACAAAAATAGCCTCAATAGTTATGTCTTGGGGCCCGGGAGATAGCATGGAGGTAAGGCGTTTGCCTTTCATGCAAAAGGTCATCGGTTCGAATCCTGGTGCCCCATATGGTCCCCCGTGCCTGCCAGGAGCAATTTCTGAGCATGGAGCCAGGAGTAACCCCTGAGCACTGCCGGGTGTGACCCAAAAACCAAAAAAAAAAAAAAATAGTTATGTCTTAAAAAGCCTGTTTGCTGCACTTTATGAGTCAAAAATGAAGTGTGTGTGACATGATATAAATCCTTCTGTGAATAAGTGAAGGAGTATTACTTTGCAAGATGTGCTTTGTCAGAAGATGGATTAAAAAGACACTGAGGGAACAGAACCTCTAGAACTACAAAGAAGTCCCACTCCTGGACCTGTGTAGATACTGAGATCTCTAGATACAGAGGTCTGATTCTATCACCCAGGACAGGACAGAAGTGTTCCAAACACCACGAAAGCACTACCGGGAGAGTAAATGAACCTAAATGGTGTCTATAGTTGACCCCATGACAATATACTCCAAGGGTGGAGAAACCCCATATCTCTTAAGCCAAGTGAATTCCTTTTCGAATGACCCCAATATTTACTGTGCCAATGCTGGAGGGGAAAAAAGGCAAAAAGCACAAAAAAATTTTATTTTTGATATATTTTTTATCTTCATTTATTATTATTTTTTATTTTTACTTACCTATCTACTTTTTGTCGATTTCTTTGTTTTGGTGTGGTTATTAAAGTTGTTGTCCCCATTTATATTTATTTTTTTTTCTTTAGGTACCTTGCCATGCGTTTTAACTCAAGACCATGGCTTTTTTTGTGGTACTTATCGTTATTGTTGGAGTGCTCACTGGATATCTGACACTTCTTTTTGTACTATTGAGGTGTTTCACCTTCGTTTTCTCCTTTGTCTCTCAAACCGATGATGGGAGCCTCTAGAAGGATTCCGCCCATTTCGGTGTATTAGACTTGGCTTTTGCACATGCCCTCTGATTTCATCTTACCCTTAGGTGATGAGAAAAGACAACCTGCTCTTAGATCAAGTTGTTGCCATTTCCTCATTGTCAGGGTGTCATATCAAAACTGGCACATATTGGTGTCAAAGCAGTATTAAAAATATCCCAGAGGGATTTGGTTTCTGGAGCTGTTGGAGAGAACTGTGTCAGTTCTATGTCTGATATCTAGGGTTCAGGATTGGACAGTGGCTGTCTAATCACATGGAGTCTAAGTTGGGTCCACATGACATGTGTTCAGGGTGAAAAGCGCCCCTGTATTGTAAAATATATGAGTTTTTATCCCTAGTAGATAAGAGCTTGTTTTATACATAAAACTCCCCCTTTTTAGTATGACTTCGCAAAAGAAATGGTGCTATTTTATATTGCTGATGCACTTGGGGGTGAGAATGTCAGGCTCCATCATCTCTGTGCCCTGGTTTTGACCTGAGCTTTGATACCAGGCAAGACTTTTTCTTGTAGGTTTTTGTACCAAGCAGAACCAAAACAGATGAAGTTAAGGAGGAGAAAAAAAAAAGAAATAAAGAATATATATGTATATATAAAGGAAAATAAATAAAAATAAGTTTAAAAAAGTAATTAAGGGAACAATGTGATGCATTTCGGGATAAACAGGTTAAGAAATAGTATTATAGAGGTCTTAAACTTATGAAAAAATATATTGTCTTTTAGACATTCTTCTAGGGAATTGAATCCAGGGCACATTTTCATCACACACCCTGGTCTTGTTGAGTTTGAGAAATGATTTATGGCAGAAAGGGCTTGGATAAAGTTCTTGCACTGGTGGTCCTTCTGTAGCTGAATCTGGTATCAAGCCACAATCCACATTTGGGGTAGTGAGAAGCAGGACCACAGAGCATGAGTCAGCAGGAGTGTTGGTTGTAGTTTCTTGCTTGGGGGTGAGATGTGGGGCTGAGTGGGAGTCCCTTCGCTTGGGAGCTGGGTGATAGCTTATTGGGACAGGAGGTCGTCTTGATACCTAATGGGTTAAGAACTGATGGTAAAGAGCATTAATAAGAAAGGATATTGGATTGGGATTGCGGGATGAAGGGATAATAATAGGATTTCTGAAGGGGGAGGAGAGAAAATATGTAGGAGGGGCTATATACACTATAGGCATGGATTGTTTACAATTTAGGTTTGACTATCATAGAGAAGTCCTCTCTCTATGTACTCATGCCCATATAAAGACATACATTAGTGATCTATTCTTAAGGTGTTGTTAGAGGTCTGACCCTAATAAGATGGGTCTGAGCTCTTAAGGACTGGTTGAATTAAGATAAAAAATTAGCTTTAGCCTGCTTTTTAACTTTTTAAAAAGTAATATCTTTTTTTAAGCACCATGTTTACAAACATGTTTGTAGTTGAGTTAACTTCTGTTTTCCCTCCCAGTCTTGTCCTGTTCTAGCTAGACATTTTTTGAAAAGCAGTGAGATGCCACAAAAGCACCTTTGCCAACGTTGCTGCCAGTCTCTTCAAAATAGTGGTCTATTACTAGGAGAATCATCTACTAATGTCCATTCTCAGCCCCTTTCCATGACCTTGTTAGCCACTGGACTTCCTCTTTCTCCCCATTCTTTCATGTGCACTTTGCCCCTTTAAAATAATACAAATATACAAATGATTGTTTTTTTTTGTTTTTGTTTTTTGGTTTTTGGGCCACACCCAGTGACACTCAGGGGTTACTCCTGGCTATGCGCTCAGAAGTCGCTCCTGGTAGGCACGGGGGACCATATGGGAACTGGGGGTTCGAACCATGGTCCATCCAAGGCTAGCGCAGTAAGGCAGGCACCTTACCTGCAGCGCCACCGCCCGGCCTCACAAATGATTGTTTTACATGCATTAATATCTGTCTGCCACCTGTCAGTAAAGAAGTTACTTTTCAGGGCAAGGAAGTAAGACTTTCAGTAAAAATGAACCTTTGTCCAGTACAGTCAGTCAAGGCAGGAGGGGGGCTTTTTTTGGCTGATGGAAGGAAGAAGTAGGATTAATTCACTGTGAATGGCAGAGAAACTACTGAGGAACTTGCAGCAAGCATCTTATTATGACAATCAATTATGGGCAATCTTATTAGGTGGCAATCGAGCATTGCACAACATCCTGGCAGGCATTTGTGCTCCTGTTCCTGGGTCATATTAGTGCCTCATCCCAAAGTTGGCTAAGATGATCAGTATGGAGTGTGGGACTTCAAATGAAATGTGTCCCTGGCCTTTCTAGTATTCCCTATGTGAGAAAGCCTGATGTAAGGGTCTGCCCTACTCTTTCCAAGATGTGTTCACCTCTCTGTCTTACTGTTATCCCTCCCTCTTGTTATCTTATACATGAACCATGCTGCTCTAGTCCAAATCCTATACCCTCTGGTGCAAAGATTGACCCAAATAACAACTCTGTAGAGGGGAGAGTCTTAAAGACAGTTCTGGAGAGCTTGCACTGGCTTGGAATTCATGGCAGGACTCAGCAGAGAAGTAGGTCCATCGCCATTCTGTCATCTAGGGTCCCACAGAAGTCTGCATTTCCTGCTGCTAACTCTGATCTGTCCCATTAATTCATTCCACATGTTGCCGCAAATGAGTAAACCAAGACTCCAGTGTCAAGTTGTGCCTGCGATACAATCAAAGAAGATTCCCCTGACATTTCTGTGATCCTGGGAGATGTGCCTGCAGGGCAGGGCAGCATGACCATGGGTTTATGGCAAGAGTCAGCATGCTATGCATGCAGGGGCTTGGGTGAAGGGTGTCCAGAGGGTTAAAACTTCAAGTGCTTGTATAGGTATAACACAGGCTCCTGACATCTACTGGTCACTGATTAATGTGGTTCTTGTAGAGTTGGTACCATACATATAAAAGCACAGCAAATTTTATTACAAGACCTATTTAGTCATAAAGAATAAGAAAATACACACACAAATGAAGCACAGTGTTAACATCAGTCATTTGCTCACAGTCTTGCAATGTGGGTCAATCTCCTTGTACCTACTGAGAGGGGAGTTGGGATTTAGAAAAGTCGGTTAACTTAGTCATCCTGTAAGGAGGCAGATTGCCCAGTTGTGGCAAATATCACTTTTCTTGGTTGATATTGCAGAGGTGGATATGGATGTGGTAGATGAGAGGAAAGTGGTTGAATTGACTTTCTTGTCATCTTGGAGATTTTTATTCCTAGAGGCATAGAAGTATTTGAACTTGTGATCATATGCTTGCAAGGCAGATTTGGACCTGCCTAATTCCTCTGCTCTCACCATCTAGCTCTTAAATATGCTCTGATTTTTCTTTTTTCTTTTTTCTTACTTCTTCTCAAATATAAGTCATATTTTCTCTTATGGTTTCTTAACTGATTTTAATATTATTTATTTATTTTTTTGTTTTGGTGACTCTCAGTGTTACTCCTGTCTATGTGCTCAGAAATCACTCCTGGCTGGGAAAACTGTATGAGATGTTGGGGGAACTGAAACGCAGTCTGTCCTAGGTAACAACATGCAAGGCAAATGCCCTATGGATGTGCCATCTCTCAGGTCCCATATTTTAATTTCAATGAAACTGTTTTCTTTTAGTGCCTGGTCTTGGTGGAGCTGCCCTGTCTTAATATATAGTTATTGGGAGAAGAAGCATTCAGGGTGCCGTATAAAGTCTCTGTCCAGGTCTTTGCCTGGCATTACTGTCTTACTTAACAAAGCACTAGTGAAAACATCAAAGCTTTAACACAGTTGTTACCACACTAACCAAGAAGTCTTCATGGCCACAACCCTGTGGGTTTGTTCTGGCTACCCCTAAATAAAAATCATCATACTACCATATAGTTTATACATGATTTATAGCTTTAAAGCTTCAGTCTCATTGCTTGTGTCTACATCTATCGTTTTTCTAAATTACAAGTCTTTCACAGTTGTATCTAAGGTACATAGTGACAGTGGATTAAGGCCATTAGGTCACCAGGGTTGACCCCTCACCATAGTTTCCAAAATGCAACCCATACCTCCACCCTTAACCCCCTAGACTGCTAGTGTAACAAGTTCCTTCTTTTTTTAATATAATTTTTATTTTTAATCATATTGGCTTACATATTGTTGACAATCATATTTTAGTTACAAATTAACATAAAATCAGAGGAACGCTTATCACCAAATTGTCTTCCCTCTACCTCCGTTCCCGTCCTACTTTCCATATCCTCTTCCCTAACCCCTGGGGTTGCTAAAGCAAGTGGTCCTTTTTGTGTCTAGCTTACTACTTAGTGGTTTTACACCTGTTTGGTCTTGGTTACCCCTTTTCCCCCACTTAATTGGGAGGCGGGAATAGTTAGTTCAAGTTACGTGGTTTTGTTTGAAAAAGAGAAAATTAATAACCTGGAGAGAGAGGGAAAAATAGAAGGAAAAAATAAAAAATAAATAAATAAAGGGATTAAATACTCCGGGAATGGGTGAAGTCTTTCTAGAGGCTTTCATCCTTGGTTTGAGAAACAAATAAAATATCCAGTGAGCATTCAAAACAAACAAACAAAAAGAAGTACCGTATAAAGGCCATGGTTTTGAGATAGAAATGTGGCAGTACATATAAGAAAAGAAGAAAATAAGTAAGTATATATAAATGGAGACATCCACTTCAATAGCCAAACCACAATAATGAGATAAAAAAGATAGATATGTAAATAATAATAATAATGATAAATATTGTTTTGTGCTTGTTTTTTTGTTGGTTTTTTTTCCCTCCTGCAGATGCACAGTAAATATTGGGGTCATTCGAAAAGGAATTTCCTTGGTCTAAGAGATACAGGGTTTCTCCACCCTTGCCATATATTGTCACGGGATTGACTATAGACTCCTTTCAGGTTCATTTACTCTCCCCTTGGTGGTTTTGTATGGAAGATTTCTGCTGTATCCTGGGTGACAAAATCAGACCTCTGTATCTGGTGGTCTTGGCATCTACACGAGCTAAGGAGTTGAACTTCTGCTTATGTTTTTCTGTGTGGTTCTAGAAGTTCTGTTCCCTTAGTGTCATTTTAATCCGTCTTCTGTGATTGGCAGACCTGGTCTTTGCGCTGGTCCTAGGGAGGGGCCTGGAATAGATTCTTTCGTTATGTTTCCTGGAATTCCCTTCTGTTGCAATAGTCTCAGACAGACCTCTGAAACTAGGGGATCATAGTTGTTATGTAGGCCATAGCTCACTCCCTAGACTAGGGCTTTTTTATTGGTCCCAGTGTACATACAGTTTGGCCATGGTTCTGTCAACCAGTCATCTATGAATCATGATCTTGGCATATGGATAGACCAACTGGTAACAAGTCTTCTGGTTTTGTCTTATTGTTAGCTGGTGAGGTAAGATAACTTGCTCTTAGGTCGAGTTGTTCCCATTTTCCTCTTTGTCAGGGTATTTCATAATAGGGCTGGCCCTTGTTGGTGTCCGAGCACTATTACAGATGTCTCGGTTGGGATTTGTTTCCTGTGGTTGTTGTGTATGTCGTTTCTATGTCTGTGATCCAGGGTTCAAGGCTGGACACAAGTTCCTTCTGTATATATTTTGTTATAGTTTGGATCTCTTGATTCTATTGACTTTGATTTGGGTATTTAGATCTGATCATTTTTAATTTTCACTGGATGCTCCTGAGACCACTTGGTCTCTGGGTCTCATTCACTATTTTTTTTCTCATAGAAATATGAGGGCAATCATAATTCATAATTCATGTTTTATGGTTCTATAAAAAAGAAGGTGGGATCCCCTGTCTAAATGCTCTTAATATAAATTAAAAGAAGCCAAAAATAAGAATATAGGGGGAAGATGTGACAAGGTGTTATTTTTATTTGCATAGGCATGGTAAATATTGGATAATTAGAAAGGACATTTTCTTGGCCTAAGAGATACAGGGTGTTTCTCTCTACCTTTGAAGCATACTGTTATAAACCGACTATAGGCTCCAAACATGTTAATTGTCAAACTCCAAGGTCTTTCTTTAATGTCCTAGGAAATGTTCTGTTCAGTCAGGATTGTCCTAAATGTAATTAGACATCTTGGTTTTTGCACACATGCTAGGAAGAAGGCTAGAGTCTTTTTTCATGGTCCCAGGAAAAGTTCTGCTCTGTCACAGTTGTAGTCGGTCTTCTGTAACTAGTGCACAGATCCTAGGATAAAGTGTCTTCAAGTGTTGCTGTTTACTCATTGCCTGGGTGTCAAATGAACCTACCCTAGCACAAATTGGTGCCAGAGTGGTAATGGGGCTCCTGGTACTGTTGCAGGGAATGATATCCATTCTCTGATTGGGCTCTAGGGCTCAGGATTGGATGGTTGCTCTCTGACCTTATGTTCAGGGTGGTAGGTGTACCTGTCTTAAAAATGTATGAGTTCTTATGCCTAGTAGATAACTTGATTCTGTACATAGAATTTCCCAATATTCAGTATGTCTTTTCACAAAGGAATGGTGCCATGTTATATTGTTGATTCATTTGGGGCTAAGAATGCCAGTCTATACAATCTCTGTGTCTTGGTTTTGATCTGAGCTTTTATATTAGGAAAATATTTTTGTAGGTTTTTGTACCAAGCAGAGAAAAGGCAATATATATATTTAAATATAATAATGGAAATATGTAAAAGTATACTTACAAAAAGTAATTAAATAAAAATGAAGCAGTGATGTAAGAGGCTACTTTAATTTGGAGTTAAAAGACTCAGATATAGTATTGTAGAGGTATTAAACATATAGAGGAAATATATAGGCTTCCCCATTATCTTTTGAGGTATTCTTGTGAGGAGTGAAATCCAGAGCACATTTTCATCACACACCCTCGTCTTATTGAATTTGATACATGATTTGTAGCAGAAAGGGATCAGGTAGAGTCCTTGTGCTAGGGGTCCTTCTGGACTGAGTTCAGTATCATTCAACAGTCCACATTTTGAGGGGGTTCAGAGAAAGGGCTACACAGCATGAGTCAATGGGAATGTTGGTTGTAGTTTCTTACCAGGGCATGGGATATGGGGTTGATAGGGTGTTATTTTGCTTTTGAAGCTATTTGATGGCTTTCTGGGGCAGAAGCTTGGTCTTGGTATATAACGAGTTAAAAACTGAGGGTAAAGAGAGTTAAATAAGGAGAGATATACTATCATGATCGGGGTGAAATGATAGAAGGATTTTTGGAGGGGTGGGAGGAGGGATAGTATATAGGAGGAGCTATATATACTTTAAGCATGGATTGTTTACAATTTGAGTTTGGCACTCATAGGGGAATCCACTGTATATAATCTATGTCTACATAAATACAGACATTAGTGATCTATTCTTATTGTTAGAGGCCTGACCCTCATAGGATGAGTCTAAGCTATTAAGAAATAATTGACTTAAGTACAGGTAAATAATTAACTTAAATATATATTAGGAGAGAGAAAGGGAGAACAAAAGCTAAGAAAGAAAAACAACAAGTAAATACAGTAGAAATAAGTTAAAAATGTCTTGTGCATTGGAGTTGGAAGATTTTCCAATTTTTGGCCCTCCATGACTGAAGAGTGTGGGCCTTGCTAAATGAAGGTTTCAGGGTTAGCAGTGGCTGGAGCATTTTAGGACAATGCAAAGTTTCACATCTAGCGTACTAAGCAATGTGGGATCACGGACCATAAGATGTGACTACCCTATGTAGTATTGTCCACTACATCTTAGATATTGTGGCTCCTTTCCTAGAAACTGTCATCGTGAGTTTTATTTAACCCAGGTTGAGTTAATTAAGAAGAAGATGAAGAAGGAGAAGGAGGAGGAGGAGGAGAAGAAGAAGAAGAAGAAGAAGAAGAAGAAGAAGAAGAAGAAGAAGAAGAAGAAGAAGAAGAAGAAGAAGAAGAACAACAACAACAACAACAACAACAAAGGGGAGATGGAAAGAAGTAGGTGGGAGCCGGGAGGTGGCGCAGGAGGTAAGGTGCCTGCTGCCTTGCCTAGGACGAACCACGGTTCGATCCCCCGGTTCCCATATGGTCCCCTGTGCCTGCCAGGAGCGACTTCTGAGCGCGTAGCCAGGAGTAACCCCTGAGCGTCACTGGGTGTGGCCCAAAAACCAAAAAAAAAAAAAAAAGGAAGTAGGAAAGAAAAACAGAGAAAGAAAATGGTAATTTTCAAAAATGTATTTGATGAGTAGGACCTGTAACATAAGTCTCTGAGGCACTGTTGACTGTTTCAGTGGTCTGAATGATCATATGCTTTAGATCCTAATAGAAGACATGAACAAAAAAAATGAGTGTATTATTTTATCAAGACATTACCATAATGGACACTGTATATAGTATCTAATATGACTGAGCAGTGAGGTGTAAAATTAGGGTGTCCACTCTTTGTTTCCAAGAACCACTATGGACAAAGGAGCTGAAGGGTTATTTTATACTTAAAAAATTGGGCATTAAAACATATTGTTAGTAATCACTGCAGCTAGACACTCTGGCTTCTCATCCTATTCTTCACCTGGTTTTGTGGATAAATACCTTAAGACATTATTATCGACCTTTGTAGTTAGAGGATCATTCTAAGCTGCTGTTCCCATTGTTGCTGGGTTCTTTATGGTATGATGGATAGTCGAGGCTTTGTGTTGCCCTTCTATCGCTTGATTTGAAGACTTTTCACTAAATCCTGACACCTACAGTGCTTGGAGTTTCTAATATTTAGACCATTGTATTTGTTCATGAAGTATTATATGTATGTATCATTTTATATATTCTAGATCTCTCAGATAAGTGCTATCATTCTGTGTTTATCCTTCTTTTGGCTTATTTAATTCAACATAAATTTTTCTAGATCCATCCATGTTGCTGCAAAATACATAATTGTATTGTTTCTAACTACTATTCAATTGCATATAGATATCACATCTTCACGATCCAGTCATCTGTTGTTGGGCATCAGATTGGTTCCAAATCTTGACTATTGTGCTGAGTGCTGTGATAGTGAGTGCATACATACTTTTGGATGAATGATCATCCTTCTTGCGGATAGATACCCAGTAGCAAGATTGCTAGGTCATATGACAACTCAATTATGAGTTTACTGAGCTCTCTACATACTGTCTTCCATAGGGGTTAGACCAAGCAGCATCCCCACCAGCAGTGGAAGAGAGTTCCTTTCTTCCCACATCCTCACCAACAGAGCTTGGTCCTGTTTCATGTGTGTCATCCTCACTTTTTAAGTTGCTAGATCATTGTTGTATTTATTTGGATTTTCCTAACGATGTGTGATGGTAAGCATTTAGGTCCTCTTCGGAGAAGTGTCTGTTCATCTATTCTCCTCATTTTTCTATGGCTTTATTAGGTTAATAGAAGCACACTTTTCTGAGTGCTGTGTATATCCTAGATATCAACCCTTTATATGATGAGTTGAGTGCAAAAATCTTTTCCCATGTTGTCAACTATCTACTAGCTTTGACTATTTTTTGCCATGTAGAAACATTTTAGTTTGAGGTAGTCCCATTTATTTAGTTCTTTCCATTGACATTCCATTTCAAAATATATAGCCTATTTTTTTCTCAGTGAACTTTATAGACTAGTGTCTGATTTAAAAGTCTTTAATCCATTTTGAGTTGAGTTTTGTGTAAGGTTTGAAGTATAGGTCAATCTTTATTTTCTTACAGGTGGTTATCCAGTTTTTTCAACACCATTTGTTGAAGAGATTGTCTTCGTTCATTTCAAATTCTTGGCTCTTTTGTCAAATATTAGTTGACCATATATTTACGAATATATCCCTGGATATTCTATTCTAACCCACTGATCAGCAACCCTGTCTTTGTTCCATTATCATGTGGCTGTGATCACTATGGCTTTATAGTAAAGCTTCAGGTTAGGTAAAGAGATGCCACACAGCTTCTTGTTTTTTTTTTTTTTTAGCATTTATTTGGCTAACCTGGGTCTTTTGTGGTTCCATATAAATTTTAAAACTGATTGTTCTAAGTCCTTAAAAATGATGTCTCAATTTACATAGAAATTGCATTGAAGCTATTGGAAGTTTAGTAATTCAAATACTATTTTGAAGGTAGTAATTTGACAATATTGATTCCACCTACTCATGAGCATGGAATGTCCTTCCATTTCTTTAGGTCAGGGGTCTCAAACTCAAGTCCCGAGGGCCATTTCCGGTCCTCCATACAATATTTTGTGGCCCTGCCCTAGAGGAATTTTTATTTGTTTTGTTTTGTTTTGTTTTAGTTGTTTGGGTCACACACCCCAATGTTCAAGGCTTACTATTGACTTTGCACTCAAGGATCACCCTGACTTTACCTCCTGCGACCCTCAGGTAAATTGAATTTGAGACCCCTGCTTTAGATCCTCTTCAATTTCTTTCTGAAGTGTTTTAAAGTTTTCATGGTATAGGTCCTTCACTCTCTCTTGCAAAGTTAATTCCTAGGTATCAATATTTTTGTACAACTATTTTAAATGGGATTGAATTCTTAAATCTCTTTCTCCTCTACTTTGTTATTTGTATAGAGGAACACTACTGTCTTTTGTGTATTGATTTTGTAGCCTGCCACTTTGCTGTATTGGTTAATTGTTTGTAGAAGTTTTACTATGAACTCTTTAGGCATTTCAATGTAGATCATCATATCATCTGCAAAAAGAGATAGTTTGAGTTCTTCTTTCCCTATTTGGATTCCTTTGATTCCCTTCTCTTGTCTGTTTGCTATTGATAGGACCTCTAAAACTATGCTGAATAGGAGTGGTGACAGTGGACAACCTAGCTTAATTCCTGACCTTCGTAGAAATGCTTTCAGCTTTTTGCCATTAAGGACACTATTGGTTGTTTTTATAGATAACTATAACTATCTTGAGAAAGGTTCCTTCCAGCCGTATTTTGCTGAGTGTTTTCGTCATGAATGGGTGTTGGATTTTGTCAAAGGCCTTCTCTGCATCGATTGAAATAATCATGTGATTTTTGTCTTTCTTGTTGTTGATGTAGTGTATGATATAGTTTTATTTGTGTACCATCTCAGCATCCCTGGGATAAAACCTACTTATAATCTTTTTGATGTATTGATAGATTTGGTTTGCTAAAACTTTGTGAGGATTTTTGCATCTATGTCCATTAGTGAGATTGGTCTGTAATTTTCTTTCTTGACCATGTCTTTGACATCTCTGGAAATGAGAGTGATATTAGCCTCATAAAAGGAGTTACGAAGGACTCCTCTCTTTTCAATGTGTTTGGAAGAGCCTGAAAATCAATGGTAGACATTCTTCTCAGAATGTTTGACATAATTGACCTGTAAAACCATCTGGACCTGAACTTTTGTTCTTGGGGAGTTTCTTTTTTTTTTTTTTTTGTTTTGTTTTTGGGTCACACCCTGGCCAGAGCCCAGGGATTACTCCTGGCTCTATGCTCAGAAATCACTCCTGGCAGGCCTGGGGGACCATATGGGATGCTGGGATTCGAACCACTGTCATTCTGCATGAAAGGCAAATGCCTTACCTCCATGCTATCTCTCCAGCCCCAGGGGAGTTTCTTAATTACTGGTTCGATTTCCTTAGGTGTGATTGGCATATTTCCACTTTCTATATCCTCCTTATCCATTCTTGACAATGATATTTTTCCAGAAATCCTTCAGTTTCTTCTTGGTTCTCTAACCTGAGTACAGTTGTGCATAATAAGTCCTCATGATGTCTTGGATTTCTTGGGGTTCTATTGTAATCTCTCCCCCTTTAATTTGTAATTCTATTTAGCTTGGTGTTTTCTCTTTTTTTAGTGAGTCTTGCCAGCAGTTTGTCTATCTTGTTATTCATTCAGAAAACCAACTCCTGGTCTCATTGATTTTTGTATTTTTTTTCTTAGTTTCTATTTTGTTTATTTCTTCTCTGTTTTTTATTATTTCTTGTCTCCTGGCTGTGTTTGTCTTTCCTTGCTGCTGTGTTCTAGGTCCTTAAGGTGTCATTTTCCTCTTTCCTGACATAGGCCTGTATTGTATTGCTTTGGGTTTCTTCCCAATTATTTCTTTTGCTGTGTCTCACAGATTTTGACAGTTTTTCTCCTCATTATCATTTGTCTCAAGGAATCTTTTTATTTCTTCCTCAATTTCCTCTTTGATCCAGTTGTTGTTGAGCAGCATGTTTTTAATCCCCATGTGTTGGAATTTTTCCCCACAGTTTCTTTTTACAGTCAATCTTGATCTCTATTGCATAGTGATTTGATGGGGTGCTTCTAATAATCCTTATATTTGTGACTTTATGCAAGTTATATTAATATTCTAAGGCATTATCTATTTTAGAGAAAGTTCCATGTGCACTTGAAAAAATGTGTATTCTACTTCTGAGGGTGGAAGGCTCTTTATAAGTCAATTAGTCTCAGTTCTTCTAGTTTCTCATTTAGGGCTCTTATGCCTTTGCTAATTTTCTGCCTAGTGGATTTGTCTAGTGGTGATAGTGGTGTGTTGAAATCTCCTACTACTATCACTTTTATTTCCATATGTTTCTCCAGGTTTGCAAGAAAATACCTAACATATGTTGCTGACTCTGTATTTGGTGCATACATGTTGATCAGAGTTAGTACTTCTTGATCTATTGGTCCCCTAATAAGTAGTTAGTAGCCCTCTTTGTCTCTAATAACTTTCTTAAGGTTGAATACAATTTGGTCTGATATAAGAATGACTGTTCCCACTTTCTTTTATTTCCCATGGCTTGAACAATTGAGTTCCATCCTTTTATAGTAGCCTGTGTCTATCCTTTACTTTTAGGTGCGTTTTTTGCAGGCAGCAGAAGTTCGGCTTTTGTTTTCAGATCCAATCCTCTACTTTGTGTCTTTTAATGGGGAAGTTTAGTCCATTGGCATTTAAGGAGATTATTGATAAAAAGGAATGTTGTGCAATTGTATTGAATAGAGTGGTAGTCGTTACAATTGGAGGTGTGGGTTTTGTAATATATCTTTGAGTAGTTCATTCAGAGTTGGTTTTGTTAGCACAAATAGTGTGAGTTTTTTTCTTGTCTGATGATGTTTTTAGTCTCCCTCCCTTATGAATGAGAGTTTTTATGGGTAGTGGACTCTAGGTGGATGCTTCTTTCATTTAGTAGTTTGAGTATGTCATCCCACTGTCTTCTTGCTTAAATAGTTTCAAATGGGAAATCTGGTTTGACTTTTATGTTTCTTACTTTGTACTTGAGGTTTTTTCCTCTTTTATTGCTTAAGGAGTTCATATTTCTTTTTTTTTTTGCCATTTGTATATGTCTTGGTGTTGGTTTATTAGGGATTCTTTTCAGCTCTAGGATTTGTACTGGACCCTCTTTCCAGAGGGTGGGAAAGCTTTCCATTATTATTTCCCTGACTACTTGTTCTTCCCCTTTCCCTATTTACTCCTGTTCCTTGTATACCTACATTTTATAGATTATTTCGTTTGTATTCATTAGATACATAACATTTTCCCCAATGCTTTACTTTTTATTTCCTTATTGGCTTCTTTGTCATTTTTGGTTTGCAGTTTTTTTCAAGTTCTTCTATGTGATTCTCCAACTGTGTGATTTTGCTCTTATGGATTACTAAGAAGTTTCTTTTATTTCTTTTAATTGCATTTGTATGGATTCTCTCATCTGCTGTAAATAATCTTCTTTGAGTAGGTTGATTTGGTCATCCATGGATTTCTTGAACTTGCTGGCTAGTGATTCCTTGATTTCTATTTCCATGGTCTGTATCGCCACATTTAGGTCCTCATCTACTGGGCTTGTTCATTTTGGTCAATTTAGGAACTTGCTAGGATTTCTCTCTCTATCCCCCCACCCCCGCTGCTAGTTTACCAGTTTTCTTTGTATTTAGTGACTTAGATTGTTTTTACCTCAGGTCTCAGTTCTCTTTTGTCAACTGTGGCATGGGGCTTGGTCTCTTCTCTAGAATGCGGCCCTAAGCAAATATGATGACTGCATTCACTAAGTTTGGCCCTACCCACAGTTCTCCTTCCTCCTGTTACCTGCCTGAGAGTGTAGTTCCTCTCTCAGCCACAGCCCTTGAGCTCATGTAATGACAGCCTCCAGTCATTCAAAATCTGTCTGCAGGTCTCCTCCCTCCCATTGCCTATGCCAAGGTCTGGTTCCCCTTTCTGTGCCCCAGCCCTTATATACGTGAATAATAATGCCTACCTCTCTGGTCAGAGCCTGTTTTCCTCCTGTAACCTGCACGAAGGCACCAGCTTTCTCTCAGCTTTTATGAGTGGTTAATGACGGCAACATCTTCAGTCAGAGCCTGTCCTTTCTGCTATTACCTGCTCAAAGGTGCCAGATTTCTCTCCCTCAGCCTTCATGCGTGGTTAATGGTGGCGACCTCTCTGGTCAGAGCCTGTCCTCCCTCCTGTTACCTGTGCAAAGGTGCTGGCTTTCTCTCCCTTAGCCCTTATGCATGGTTAATGGCAGCGACCTCCCTAAGCAATATTTTCCTACTAAAATTTCTTACTAAGCAGAACCAAAACAAGCATAAATAAAAAATGTTTTAAAAAGAAGAAAGATAAAGGGATGGAAGAATCTACCTTTCCATATAGAAATAAACACACTCAGAGTTATAACTATTAAGGAAATAAACATACAAAGAAAATATTGATACCTCAATTAGCTTTTTGAGACAGACTGAGAAGGGGGATAAGGTACTGGACATATTTTGTCTCACACCATGGTCTTGTGGAGTCTTAGAAATGTTTTGCAGGGGGCCGGGCGGTGGCGCTGGAGGTAAAGGTGCCTGGCTTACCACGCTAGCCTTGGACGGACCACGGTTCGATCCCCCGTGTCCCATATGGTCCCCCAAGCCAGGAGCAACTTCTGAGCGCATCGCCAGGAGTAAGCCCTGAGCGTCACTGGGTGTGGCCCAAAAGCCAAAAAAAAAAAAAAAAAAAAAAAAAAA
>PVKC010008321.1:0-28266 GCA_004027635.1 Crocidura indochinensis | reverse complement strand
GTAGGGCAGAAAGTGGAGATTAAACTCATAAAAGGGCTTGTTAGCAGAGAACCCACTTGTTTATTGAAAGACAGCCCTAATTAGCTGATTGTGGAAATGGATAATTTGTTTATTGTTTCCACTTTGAAGCAAGGTTTCCTTACGCATTTCCAACCAAATAATGGGCCCCTGGGTGTTGTGCTTTGTCTCTTGGGTGATTCCTGCCACCTGTACCAAACCTCACCCCCACCCCAGATTTGCCAATCTTTCTCTCTACCATCACCCGAGGAAGAGGTCTGGACTTTAGGGAAAGGACACAGATGCCGCAAAGGCTGGTGCAATCACACCTGAAATGACAACAATTAAACACACACACACACACACACACACACAATCAACCCCACTCACTAGCTTTGCAAAGGCAGAAGCCCTTCAATAGGAATAAAACACAGCCAATCATAAAGTTCTAATCAACAAAGCAGCTGAATTCACAGGGCTTTCCTTGGTTACAAGATTGTCAGTGGACGTGATCTGCAATTGTGTACAATCAAAAATCCTTCTTGAGAGAGAATGACAGAGAGTGAATGAGTGAGTGAGTGAGTGAGTGAGCGAGTGAGTGAGAGAGAGAGAGAGAGAGAGAGTTTGACTGGCAATTTTCCCTACTATTGAAGGAAACCATGCCATTATTTGCTTCAATTATAGATGTATTAATTTAAAAAAACTAAAAAAAAAAACTATGGATAAACACACTGTTCTGAAGGCAAGAACATAGCAAAAAGATTACACTTAAAAAAGTCAAATATTTACATTTGCACTTATGTCTAGTCGATATTAAAGGCACCAGCGGGAAATAAAGCAAGAATGTACTTTTCACATCTACATGCATCTCATCTACCATGGAGCCCTTGTGTGATAATCCTTTTAGTGGTAGCATACTTGTTTCAGCACGTGGTCACACTTTCGGCTTTGCTTTGCATTCATAGTCCAATAAAAGAAGATGAAAGTTTTTTTTTTGTTTGTTTTGTTTTTTGGTTTTTGGGTCACACCCGGCAGTGCTCAGGGGTTACTCCTGGCTCCATGCTCAGAAATTGCTCCTGGCAGGCACGGGGGACCATATGGGGCACCGGGATTTGAACCCATGACCTTTTGCATGACAGGCAAACGCCTTACCTCCATGCTATCAAGGCAAAACCCTATTATCAAATATTCATCAACCAGATATCCAAATCTTTCTTCAACACCAAGATAGAGAATAAAGAAAAAAAATTCTCTCTAATAGGCAGGCCAGTTTTGAAAGCCTTGGCCCCTCTTCATACTCTCTGATTTTGCTCCTGGGGTTGTCCGCTTTCCTGCCTGACCCTTCCTTGATATCTAGTTACTATCCCCAAACCTCAACCCACTGGGCAATTAGAACACCAGGGCTGCTAGCCAGAGCTGGTTTTTAGAGCAATGCTTGATCAAGGAATTCCCTTGAAAGGGCAGGAAGCTTGTCCAGGCTAGGGGACTTCACAGCTGCTTTTAAGACCTTGCAACTTCCGCCCTCAGAGTTAATAGCAGTACTAGAAACAGGGAGTCCTCACTTCCTTGGCCCACACCCCTTAATGTGCTGCACGTAGCAGTCTTGCTTTCCCTCCTGGGGATTCTAGCCCTTGGCCTTTCTAATGTCTTTGAGTGCTGCCGACCTTATAAACTTATTTACACAAATCACTATCATTGGTCCTAAAATACACTATGCTAATAAAACTCCAAGTAGACATATCAATGTCCGTATCAGTATTTTTCATTGACTTTGCTATGAAAATGACAATTTTTTTATGTCTGACAAAAAGAGCTCATTAGACAATACATTTTTTGCCTGCAAATCCGTGAATTGTGCATTTATAAAGGCAAGGGGATAAAAGACACTTCGTGAATAAGCAGAGCCTTTGCTAATAATATGAACAGTGACACCAATAAACTTTCCTCTAACCTAATTACTTACATCAAGGTTAGTTTCTTTTATTCATAAATCCAGTTCCGTAAATGGAAATCTGAAGATTCCGCAACCATAGGGGGCGATTAATGTAAGTGGAGGCATTTCAGGGAAAGAGTCAGCTCAGTCCATAGGACACAGCTTACCAAGAGTGAGTGCCAACATTTTTTTCCAAGATAAGATACTGAATTTTAATGTAGCTGTGAAGAAAAAAAAAGGAAAGCAGCAGCAGCCACTGAGAGATGGCATGCTTCACCAACACTGACCTTTATGGTGAGAATTTCTCCTAAGGAAAAACAGGAAGAGTAAAAAAAATTAAATCTCGGGAGTCCTCCTTAGTAAAGGGCTTCAATTAAACTGTCTACAGTTACAGTCTCATCACAACACTGGGCCTTGAGGCAGGGCAGAGTGGGCTCTACAAAGGTCTGAACACTTGCTACCCCCCTACCCCCCAAAAAAGCCAACATAAATGAGAAGGAAGAAAGATTGGGTGTTATGAATAGAACTCTAACTTCCCATAATCTTCAGAAGGGTCAGCTAACACAGTCCTTCTGTCATTTTTAATAAGGCCCTCGTGTATTACTGTAACTCTTTTTTACTAATAATGGCATTGAGGTTTAGAAAAAAAGAAATAATTACTTGTTGATAGGAAACAACCACAGGATCTGGGACTTCATCCTGAGTTTCTGTGCCAGGCAGTGGCGCTACTTTGGGCATGGTTTCCCAAACAGTCAGGCAAACACATGGGCAGTGCCTGAAATGCTTACCCTCCCAGAGGAATCAGGTGAGGAACCCAGGCAACGAAATCCAGGCAAAATACCAAGATGGGAAGAAACACTTCAAATTTCTCTCTGCTCTTCAAACACGAAAATAATTCAAGAGGAAATTTATTGCACTGTGCCCACACACGCATGCATGCATACACCTAAGCACACAAGCACAATGCACACACACAAACACACACACACAGAGTTAACAACTGTAGTTTTAGATTTACTGTTGGTCAAGGAGGCCATAAGTAGAGGTACCTATAAATAGGATGAGATCTAGAAGAGATAGCTCTCTGGTGGGACATTTGGACCATGTGGCTGCTGTTCTGAGAAATACACGAGGCAACTCTGCCATTCTTCAAGTTGGGAAAGCTTTTGAGAAAAAGTGGCATGGAGCAGAGAGAATGGCTTCTATCACAGCGGTAACATGAGAACCTTAACTGCTTCAGTGGAGGAAAAGCTAGGTTTCAACTCAAAATTAAACATACCACTTACATATTAATCAAGGCAATTATGATAAAAAATCATCCAGAAAATTTCTCTAACAATCCAAGATAAATAAATGCCCCTGGACTGCAGAAATTTAGATCTCATTTTGTTCATAACTCATCTTGACCAAATGCCTTATGCTTACCCCTCTCTGCATTAACTGAAATTATCATCTAGTTGTTATCAAATTCTAATGCAGAAAACTTTCCAGAATTTGAAAAGGGGAGGTGTAGGTCCAAAGTAAAAAGTAATGAAAAGATTATCCATCAGACAGAATCACACCAGATTTTTAAAAATCTTTTTTTTCGGGGGATGCTGGTGGTGGTAGTGGGCCACACGCAACAGTGCCCAGAAGCTGTTCCTGACTTACGAGTGAATTTTGGTGATACTCGGGGGACCATATGTGCAGTCAGGTTACAACACAAGTTAGAGGAAATTAGAGAAAATGCTTTAATACCTGAACTATCTGTTCTTCAAAACTCTTTCCTTGAAGACCAGGAAAAAAATGTACAGAAGATGGAATCCTCAGACAGGGATCACCGTTTCTTAATAACACACACAAATAACTTAGGTAGAAAAGTATGAGGGGTTACTTTTTTTTTTATTTAGCACCTCTGGGGAGTCAGTGTTTCTTGAGGGGTCTGAAATGCAATGTGATTGAAGCAATTTGGTCAACTCTTAAGAGTTGGGATAAATTTTCAGCGACAAAATAAAAATAAACACAAAACCAGCACATTTATGATCTCTGGTAACCTGTAGAATCTGAATATCAGACCAAAGGAACAAGTACAAAAACGTTCTCTTGTATTAACTAAGGAACTCATGAAAACAAAGAAAAAAGCCTCAATGTCATAAGTGTTATTAGGAAGAGGAAGGGGAGTCTAACTCCAGAGTTTAGCCTATATTTCTATACAGTCAAAGAATATCACTTTATCTCTTCTTAGATTTTTAAAATAATGTAAGATCTTGGCTGGAGAGATAGTACAGCGAGCAGGGCAATTACCTTGCATGACAGCCAACCTGGGTTCAATCCCTAGCACCTATGAACCCCATTAAGAGTGATTTCTGGGGCTCAAAGTCAATAGTAAGTTCATAAAAGAGTAGAAGGGCCAGGGTTGGTAATTTAAGATTATCACATAGACTCATATTTTTAATCAACCAGAATAAGGACGTACTGACAGTGTGACTGGGCACCAGCAATATTACCACTCTGGTTCTCAATATCAAATCAGCATCAATGCTAACATCGCTGTGTTATTATCAGGCTGATAAATAAATTGCAAGTTAGATATGCAACATTACAGATACATTATTTAAATATTTCTGGCTTCCACCTGGCTCCTCTAAGAACAGTCTCTAGTGTATTTTGTTTTAACAAGTCATTTGTTTGTTTAGACACGAAATTAAAGTGTAAAGACCAATGACAATAGATAACATATTATAAACACGGATCAATTAGCTCTGAAAGTCTCAAGTAGTTGAAAGTTTAAGTTTAAGAACCAACATTTGACTTGTAAAGCCTTTTGTTCAAAGATAAATATCTGTATAATGTTCATTTTTTTTTTTTTTTTGGTTTTTGGGCTACACCCAGTGACGCTCAGGAGTTACTCCTGGCTGTGCGCTCAGAAGTCGTCCTGGCAGGCACAGGGGACCATATGGGAACCGGGGGATCGAACCATGGTCCGTCCTAGGCTAGCGCAGGCAAGCAGGCAAGGCAACAGGCACCTTACCTCCTGCGCCACCTCCCGGCTCCCCCATTTTTCAAGTTAAAAATATTATATGCTAAAATTCAGAGGAAAATTTAGATTAAATTTCAATCTTAAAAGCAGAGGGGTTCAGGGCTAGAGAGATTAACATAGGGGCTAACCTGCTTGCCTTGCATGTGGCCAACTCCTTTTAGATTTCCGATAATGAATATGATCTTCTGAGCACAATCAGGGGTCACTCCTGAGCACAAAGCCAGAAGTAGTATTTAAGCACCACTGGATGAGACCCTCAACTTTTTCTCCCCTTAAAAATATTCCTTTCCATATGTAATTCCACGCCGGGTTACAGGTAACTACATGAGGACCCGCCCATTTATGGAAGGAGTCTTGGGCAGATATGACCTGCAACTTTACCTGCAAGACCCCGCCCATTTCCTGGGAGGGGCCTGGGGAAGGTTAGATCAGGGTTTGACCAGAGGGGATTAAGGACTTTTTGGCCTTTTGCCAGCATGGAGAGGTATGAGGAAAAGACATGACCGGACAAGTGAAGACAGCAGGGCAAGCTAAGAATAGCATGCATAAATGATTGAGATTGATCACACGTGTGGTGGATAGGGCATGAAAAAAGTTGATGCTTCCTGAAGCCTGTCTGTGAGTGAGACTTCTTTCCACCGTTCACCTAAATCTGGGACCCGCAGGTGAAGGGGGTTGCAGAGTCAGGTGGCCAGGGATGGCAGAGAAAGGTCTCCATCCACCATCCAAGTCCATCCTAAGGGCTGTAACTCTACATCCACATATTCTATAAAGTGCTGCAGACGTGAACTACAAAATCACACAAGATATTTCTTTCCAAAGACAGATATATCTCAAACACTTCCATCACTACAATTTGCACTTATTTCTCAAGCTGTGATGGAGATGAATAGAAACTTTTCTATTAATCACTAAATTTCTTTCATTTCCTCGGAATCACTTGTCACCAGAACTCCACTGTATGTAACAGTTACAGGTAAAAGGTCATTGTTTGGGAACCTGCTGAAATCTGGTTCCATGGGATTGCTCATAAATGTCATAGTTCAGGAAGTCCTTGCAGGAAACATTGAGTTTAACCTTTATGCAAATACTTCTTGGCACTTTCTAAAATTGCTCCTGATGTTGCATTTGATGCTCCCAAATAAGCACCCAATGCCATAATTTAAAAGACAGATTCTCCCCTAAAAGAAGGGTGAGGATATGAGTCTCATACTTGGAAATTAGATTTATCCTTGAAATTGCCCCAACTTATCACATTAGGGTCAGCTAAATGTGTCAGATAAGAATTTGGTGAATTTACTTGGGCTTCCACCGCTCTCCTTCTGATGAAAGCCAGATGTTTTCAATCTGTAGAGTTTAGCACCACTGCACAACAAAAGCAGCTGGCAAAAGTCCCAAAGAAAGTGTGTGTCTTGCTGCGAAGAGTCCCAGGCCAGAGTGTTTGATTTTTCACACACACTGAGCAAAGCTTTCCTCTTCCAAAGCCCAAGCCTGAATAGTACTGATAGCTCGTTCGCCTGAGCAAAGGCTTCAGGAAGAAGCCTGAATCCTACAATTCTATCTTTCCCCATGAGTTCAAAATGATTTGAAGGAAATAATATACATTTTTCTATCAAACAGGTCCCTCTTTATGTACTAGTTAACTCAAAAGCCACATACAAATTATTTTAAAGCTCTCCCCAGTGATTTAAGTATTTCATCTGGCTTATCTCATAGCAGAGGCACATATGTGCATGAATAGAAAATACACCTCAAGGATTGCTAAACCACTAATTCAAATACTTGGAGAAAAAACTAGATTTAAATCAGTTTTTGTGTACATTATGTTTTTCTTTTTAACCTAGCAGAACATCATCTGCTTTAGAAAAATCATTGTTATAACCAATTTTCTGGCCACTCCCCAAAGCATGTGCCACTGCATTTGATATAAGCCAGAAAATCACAAATATAGGATTGGAGAGATAGCAGAACCAGCAGGGTCTTGCCTTGCCTAAAGCAGACCCAGGTTTGATCTTCAGCACCTTACATTGTTCCCCAAACCCCAGCAGGAATGATCCTTAAGCACAGAACAAGGAGTAAGTTCCAATTCATGCTGGATGTGGGCCCAAAACAAACAAAAAAAGAAAAGCCTAAATACATCATATCTATTAAGTACAAACAAACTTCCTAACACCAACCAGCAATACTTGATTGGCCTTGCTTCAAAACACCCAGAAACATTTTTTTTCTGTAATAAGTTAAAATCTGAGTTTTCACAAATTCCAAAAATCCATCAAGCAGACCACATTGTGAAGGTTCAACTCTATACAGAATGGTTTCTTTAATACCACATCATTACTATCTTCCATGCATGCATAGTGTGTCTTTCTCATAAGAATTTCAAGTATATAATGTTTATTGGTAAATTACACCCTAATTACAAAAACATTCCAATAATCTTCACATCTATGACAGAGAAACAAACTGGCTAAATGAAAATGTTCATAAGCCATGGAGAGAATAAAGAAAATAGCATTAAATCTTAGATGATGAATATAGGTTTGCTTTTCTCACATTTAAGTCCTTGGGGGATAACTCTGATGTCAGACAGGGAATAAAAAACCTGTGTTTGTGTGATTGAGTGATTGGGGAAATAAATCAATGAATGAGTAAATCTTTGACCTGATTAAACAGCTTCTGAAAGACTGATTTCCAGTACAGTCTGACTGCTGTATGTCCTCTTATACTGGATAGAGATTATAGAGTCCAATTCTTTACACATGGGTACTAAAATAAGCACAGCCAGAACTTTGAAAATGAAGAGAAAGCAGCAAGACACAAAATATCACAGGGTGGATTTCACAACAAAAGTCTGGAACCAAAGGAGAGGAACTAAACGGTGAGTTGATGGAACTTGAGCTACAACAATAATATCCAGGTTTATTTCTCACACAGGCTGATCAATATTCTACCTTTGTTGTTCTTTCTCATAAAAATTCTACTCAACCTCCTCTAGCTCCCAAGCCTGCAGTGTTCTCTAACTTGCATATCCACTCTGGCAAGAATCACTGGCCCTCCTTCATGATTAGTTACCAATGGCACCCCCTGGCTCACAGGGGGGTTAGAGAATTAATTAATGTTTGCAAAGTGCTTGTAGATCCACAAGCCAAGGGGCATTATATAAATGCAAATTATTAGCATTATTCTGTTTTCCAATGGGGCAGCCTGCCCAGAGCACTTATTCATGCCTTATAAGACCAGTCTCCCTAACTAGGTCTTCCTATGTTAGAGGGATTGTCGATTTACAACCCAAGATCACCAATGTCTGCACATCAGTCTCTGTTCCAGGCACTAGGATTTTTTTTTTGTCCTCCCTGGAGGAGCTATTTTTGAACTCTTATAGTCCAAGCCTGCAAAAAAGATCAGAAACAATCATTAAAAACAAATCCTACCCCCAGAAAGGAGTTTCACATCTCACTTTCTCATCTTGGTGAGGAGATAAGACAGAGGGTCCTGACTTCTTAGAAAGTTCACCATATCCCTTGGTGAGACTCAGGAGACCTTGGCCAAATTCCTTTCTGAGTGATTATATTCTGCTCACCTCAAGGTCTCCTGCTGTTCCAACTGTGTGTAGTATTTATTGCCACTTCCTGTCATTGAATGCTTTGCTGTCTTCCTCTGTTCTATTTAAACAAATGCTATGTTTTACCTGTCATAACTCCCCACTTTGGAATAAAGGGGGAGGGGGACATTTGACACCACGATGATCACTTTTAGGACCTACATCCCTGGTTTATTTTGTTATATAGATGGGAGGAATTATTCATATATCATGTTTATACATGTTATTTCTGCCATTATCTGTTATTTTCACTCTAGATCAGGGAAAACAGTAAGGAGGTTATGTAAGCATCATCCTGGGTCCTGATCTGCAAATACTTTGGAGACTTTTATTAGTTTTTGGGAATTCCATTCCCCTGTGTTAAGGGTCATTGTCTTTCACTTAGTGTTGTTCATATTATGCAATGTCAGAAGCAAAGATGGAGTATGAAAAAACAAGAAAAAACACTTATATTCATTAACGGGATTGTGTCCGAACCATGCAACCTAGACATAGTTTTTATTTCTTGGATATTTTTACTTTCCCATGGCAGTCCTTGGACATGATGTATCTTCAGGACAAAGAAAGCAGACATAATGAGACTACCGCATGTTCTCAGGGCTGAACTACCTCAGTATATGGAGAAATACTAGCAGATTCCAGAACAGGCAGCAGATAAGGAAGAATCAGAAAGTTGAAATGTGAAGTGAAACCTTCCCTACTATAACATACTTATAAATATTTATATACATAGTCTACATTTAATTGTGAAATCTTGCAGTTTAAAAAGTTCTTATACATTTGTCTGGCCTTATTTTCATAGCACCCACTCTGAGAAAAGCATTATATTCATTTTACAACTTGGCCTGAAAGGAGTTGAGTGACGTCACTCACATTGTTCAGGTGCCAATTCTGAGCTCATTATCCTGCCAGGACCTGGAGACGAGTTGGCACTCAAATTATGAACAAGGAGAGAGACAATGTATGAGTGAAGGTCTTTACGTGGTTTAGGAGCATTAAAATCAAGATGACACAACTTAGCAACTCAGGAATTTCTGAAAGGTGCACCAATTCAAAAAATGTCCAACTGTAGAGTATTTTGGACCCTGAGGGTCCAGGGTTCAAGTCCCTGTTGGGGCGCCATTTGTTGGGTGAAGATGTGGCGGAGCCCACTGCAGATATATCCAGGGTCCCCAAATATCTCCCAAATTGAATGACCAACTCCCATTCTCGGGGAGGCCTTGGCAATAATTGTCCGCAATAAATGATTTAATCAAAGAGGTTTGGTGGGACAAAAGGCTTGGCCAAAAGAGCCTAATCCTCTCTCATTTGATCTCTGTCTGTCTGTCTGTCTGTCTGTCTGTCTTTGTCTCTTTCTCTGTGTCTCCCTGTCACTCTCTCTTTCTCTGTCTTCTCTTCTGTCCCTGTCTCTGCTAATCTCTCTTTCTGCCTCCCTTAATCTCTCTCTCTGGGCACCTTCTTATTCTCTATGTATCTTCTTCTCTCTAAATTTCTTTGCCCTCTCTCTCCTCTTCTTCTTCTTTCTTAATTTCTGTCTCTCTCTGGGACCCTTCTTCTTATTCTCTATGTATCTTCTTTTTCTCTTCTTCTCTGTGCTCTGAATAAACTTATGTCTTCTTTTCTGTGTATTCTATATATTATTTCCTCTTCTCTTTGTATCTATTCTATTATTCTTCTCTGTCTAATCTTCTGTATCTTCTTATTCTCTATTAGTCTATCTTTATGTCTTGCTTCTTCTTATTATTCTCTATTTGTCTCTCTTTCTCAGCTCTTCTTCTTATTCTCTATATGTCTCCCTTTCTGTCTCAGCTCTTATTATTCTCTATTTGTCTTCCCCCCCGCTTTTGTCTCTTGGCCCGTTTTCTTATTCTCTATTAGTCTTCCCTTTTGTCTCTGGGCTTTTTCATTTTCTCTATTTTTCTCTTCCTCCCTGTCTCTGGGCTTTCCTCCTTTTATCCTTTCTCTCCAACTGTCACTTTCCAACTGCCTTAGTTCAACCATCTCCTTTGACCTCCCCTTTAAACTCCTTTATTTCTAAATACAAAATAAATACAATACATAAAAGAAATACAAAATACTCTACATTCAACCACCACAAAATTTGCATACACAAGTTGGAATGGAAGTAGCTGTCTCACTGTGTGCTAAATCATCTAGAAGATATCATGATAAGGACTACAGTTCATATCGATTTTAGGTATTTTTTAAATATATTTTAAACACCTTGACTACATACATGATTGTGTTTGTGTTTCAATCATGTAAAGAACACCACCCATCACCAGTGCAACATTCCCATCACCAATGTCCGAAATCTCCCTCCTTTCCACCCAACCTCCGCCTGTACTCTAGACAGGCTTTCTATTTCCCTCATACATCCTCATTATTAGGATAGTTCAAAATGTAGTTATTTCTCTAACTAAACTCATACCTGTTTGTGGTGAGCTTCATGAGGTGAGCTGTAACTTCCAGCTCTTTTCTCTTTTGTGTCTGAAAATTATTATTGCAAGAATGTCTTTCATTTTTCTTAAAACCCATAGATGAGTGAGACCATTCTGCATTTTTCTCTCTCTCTGATCCATAGCAAATAGCTACTGTTCCCTGAAAAAATGGAGTAGAGCAGTTGGGGAGGGAGCAAGAAGGTGTGGCGACCTCTAGATCTGATCATACTAGGGTATTAGTGAGTCCTGTGACTCACGAGCCTTACTTTCTCTTTCATTGATATTATGTACTTAAGTCCTGTTCCACCTCTGCTCCCCTATCCCTCTTCATCCCTTTCCTGTAGCCCTTTCTTCCTGTAGTCTAAGATTTGACAACTCAATTCTTCACTCTAATCATGTCCAATAGTACTGTAACTATCTATGATTGGACACAAGGCTTTATTTTCTTGGTCTTCACTTTAGTACTAGTTCAAAGGCAGATATTCCAAAACTGTCTATGAAAATGGCTGCTGTTTTGCTTTGTTGGCTTATATTTCTGGCAGTACTCAAGAATCACTCCTGTCAGGCTTGGAGGACCATAAGGGATGATGGGAATTGAACTCAGGTTGACTACATGCAAGACACGCACTTTACAAGCTGTACTGTCACTCTAGCCCCTAAATTCATGCCTAAAAAGCCCCCCCCCCCCAACCCCAAAGTCCTTACAGAATCAATTTTTTCTGATTTCCCAATGTTTAACTGACTTAGGAACTCTACACAATGCTTAAGAACATTTTCTTCTGGAGATACAACGCTGGACCAACTATGTCTGCTGAGATGGACTTTGAATTTAGTGGTATGGAAAGTCTTGGTTGTCTTAGAAGTTCATGGGGTGGTGGATGTAGTAAGGGAGGAGAAGACCATTAACAACTGACCCTATGTGTTAGAGAACACCTAGATATTTGCCTTTTAGATATGCTGCAAGCAGTGATGGTTTTTGGCAAGAAGCAAAATAGAACATTGTAATGCTTCTTGAAGAACTTCAATCAGCAATTCAGGAACTGCCATTTCTAATTTCCATCTGTTATCGATGTCTATATATGTCTAGAAGTCTCAGGCCAAGGCCCACACATTCCTGTACCCTCCACAAGTACAACAAAAACAGATGCTTGGAAGCTTCACTCTGAAGTAAAGGCAAGCTAGTTCCTGGGGTTGATTATTTTCTTCTGAAGGTCTTCTCACAAAGAAAAAAAAAAAATTCCAGCAAACCACAACATTCATTAGATCATTGCCTAAAAGGACAAAACAACAAATCCCATGTTTGAAAACTTGAGCATTTAGGAGGCCACAAAGCGTTTTCAACAACAGTGACAATTTGGGGACTAACATAAGTTTAGTACCCCAAATGCTTCACACTTTCAACTCTGTAAACTGACTTACTTGACACTCAGTATACACAAACAACTGAAAAACACTATCCACAAACAATTGGAAAACAACTGTTTTCCAACTGACTGGAAATTCACTATTGGCTCCTTTTTCCAGGGCAATGTTAACTATTTTTTCCAAAGTAGAGCCACACTACTTTATTGTGAAGACATTTAAATACAAAGAGTCAATCAAAGATATGCCAAATGTTACCTTTCGAGGATGGCAATGAAAAACTTCCTGTCACCATTGCCAAAACAGAGCAGCAAGTTATCTGAGTACATATGACTGAGAAAGGAACATGGAGCTGAAGATAATTAAAGTGCTTTAACCTACTTCCAATTGATTTTCCTCTTGTAAAGGTAGCTCAATTGAAATGTCCAGAATAAATCATGTGTTAGAATTATCTTCAGAAGTAAGAGCTGAGAGCATATTGATTAATAATTATTTGCACTAACAGACTCAACTAAAGGCAATATCATCAATTACCTTAAAAATTGGCTCTGATCAATCACAATGGAATCAACTGACTTTGAAGATTCATTGTTTTTTGCTCTGTATTTTAAAACAATCAACAGAAAGGCAGAGCTTGGGAAAGGAGTTCTAAGCAAGCAGTGCTGCCCTGGTTAGAGTGATTTATGATTCTTTCTGAATACCCTATTGACCTAGACCTTTGGACTGAGTGACACTTCTACCGTGAGGAGGTCTCCCTGGCAAACAAATATTTTCTATATATGATCCAGGATGATGTGCACAGTCTAAGAAATGTACTGCTGATGCTAAAACTAACATAAAAATGAACTGAGTTGGTAAGGAGACAACAATCTCCTTATATTACAGTAATATATACTAGACCAACTCGCCAATGAATGACACCCACAAAGAAGAAATTAGAATTCACTCTGAGGGGCCCGGGAGATAGCATGGAGGTAAGGAGTTTGCCTTTCATGCAAAAGGTCATCGGTTCGAATCCCGGTGCCCCATATGGTCCCCCGTGCCTGCCAGGAGCAATTTCTGAGCATGGAGCCAGGAGTAACCCCTGAACACTGCCAGGTGTGACCCAAAAACCAAAAAAAAAAAAAAATTAAAAAAAAAAAAAGAATTCACTCTGAAACTGGGGTCAGAACAGTAGTGCAAGTGGTGGGGCCTTTGCCTTGCAGGTGCTAACTTAAGATGGACCATGGTTTGATCCCGCCGCACCCCATATAGTCCCCCAAGTCAGGAGTGATTTCTGAGTGCATAGCCAGGAGTAATCCCTGAGTGTCATTGGGTGTGGCCCAAAAAACAAACAAAAAAAAATCTACACTGAAATTATCTACCTAGTCTATTCATGCAGCTGTACATAATTTGTATGCAGTTAATGCTCCAAAAGTGTTTTTGCTTGTTCACTTGGTTGACTTTTGGACCACATGCAACAGTGCTTAGTGTTTATTCTTGGCTTTGTGCTCAGGGAACTGAACCCAGTTTGGTAATGTGTAGGAAAAAATGCCCTGCCTGCTATACTATCTCTTTGGTAGCCCTCCAAAAATTTTAAATTTGGGACTTAATCATACACATTAATCTAGCAACTCAGAAGCCTGGCTAGTTTTGAACAGTAGCATTCAGTTCTAGTCTCCCAACTGTCCAGAAGATGGTGTACCCTGTTAGAACTTTGGTCACTCCAATGTACAAGTTTTTACCAGGCCACTCCTTTCCTCTTAGAACTGAGTTAACTTTGTAGCTCAAGATAGGAGACTCTGCTTGAATCTGATAACACAGAACTCAGAGCACACAAGTGTAGTCTTTCTGCGGCTTTCAAAACCCCTTCTCAGAGTCCATACAAAGACATTGTTTGCCACTTTTACTGGACTAACATTTACACTAATGGTGCAAAGATACACAGGGAAGAGATAACAGAGTTAGTGATTTGACACCAACCAAAGCACCAAAACCTGACAGCACTGATGATTGTATTTATCCTCATGCAAAAACTAAAAGTAAAATATGTGTCAGTTTCATTAAGCAGTGGATGAAGCTGTTAAAATTAACTTCAGCAAATCTTCATCTTGAGTATCTTTTAAACATTCTAGAATTCTGTAAGCAAGTACATGCACCACATCTCCTTACATAGTAAAATACGATATTTTTCCAAGTCATATCACTGAGCTGCAAACTAGACTAGTATTTTTTAAATGGTCCCAAACCACTTTCTTTCACTTAAAAAGAACACAAAACTATTATTTCAGTCAGGAGTCAAAAAGCATTTTCTGAAAATGAAAAGGGAAGCCTGTCCCTTTGAGAAAAAACTACTGATAGTATTTCTGCCATTATGGAATTTGAGCTTTCAAATAAGAATAAGAACTTCAGGGACTTGTAGCTATAATCATGAATCAAATGTTTCTGAGCACTTAAAGATTTGTGTTTTCTTAATGTGGAAAAATAATGATTCAATAGAGCCATATATATGCAAGTGACCAATACATAGCGACTAAATTATGTTGTGGTAAAGAACTTTTCAAAGCTTTTGAAAGGAAGAAAGAACAGTAGTTCTGAGGAAAAAATATGGAAAGCTTATTGTTGTGGTTTCAGGTTTCATATTACAATAGCATGTAAGCAACTACCACTTGGGTTTTGGTGGAGAAAACTGCCATAATTAAAGTGGATTATCTTCACTTGAAACAAAATAAACTGTGGCATTAATTTGTATGTAGACTTAGCATTAGGGGTTGTTTTTTCTTAACAAACCAAAAAAAATGAGCTTAAAAAAATAAATTATGCCTATCCTTTATTTCTGGGTTTTTTTTTTTTATGCTTGTTTGTTTTGGAGACCCACCATGAAGTTCTCAGGGCTTGTTCTAGGCTCTCTGCTCAGGGATCATTCCTGGTGGTCTCAGTGGACCATATGAGGTACCTGAGAATGAACCTGTGTTGACCGTTTGCAAAGCAAATTCCCTTCCCACATTGGCTCCTGATCTCTTATTTCACTTTGAATAAGTTACTTTCTATAAAATATATCACCTATAGTTCCATGAATTTTGTTTACAATTGCTGATTTTAAAGGAATTAATAAATGATTTATAATATGTTTAAATTTAAAATATGATCATTATTTGTGTTCTTGGGAAAGATTACTAATTTGAAAAGATATTTGCCCACTTATGTTCATTGTAATATTCTTTATTAACAGCCAAGTTTTGAAAACAACCTATGCTCAGTGACAGATGAGTAGATAAAGAAGCTGTGGTCTATATGCACAATAGACTTCTACTTTGTTATGGAGAAAATGAAATATTGAAGTTTGATACAATAGAAAAGCATTTGAAGGCTGTGGTGCTAAGCAAAAGGAAAAAGACAAATATGAGATGATCTCAATTCTACATAGTATGTAAAGAAACAAAAGAAATAGACAAAAACCAATGAAGCAAGTCCTTGGACTCTGGGACAAAAACAGTTGGTGGGGGTGTTGTCAACAAGAAGGGTCCTACAAACTGTGGTAGATGGGTAATGGTACTTTGGTAGTGGCGTAATAGGTAACACTTTATTTTAAAAACAGAAGCATTTGCACTCTTATAAACTAATGTTTTTGCAATTAAGACTATGGCAAGTATTTCTAAATATTCTATGTGTAGTTGCCTACATTTACTCACTTCTAATTTTGCTCTAAGTTCTACTTATTGAAACTGCAGGATTCTAACTACAGACTATATACTTTCCTCTTCTATCCCAGCAGAGCTAGACGATACCTGGTGTTGCCTGAGAAAGTAATGGTATTCTTTTGGATGTAACAGAGAGGCCAAGGCTTGTCAGAAGCATATGCTGGTGTCTTTCATCTCTTGCACAGAAAATCTTCTTAGGATCCTGGAAAGTTGGGTATGGTCTAAGTATCTCAAGGCTTCATATATTCCCACTGCATAAAATTACAATATTTCATGTGAATGAAGGAGGAGAGATGGTCCCTTCAATCACCACCTTCGCTCTGAAATGACTACTCTGGGTCAGAGAGACCATGCAGGGTTGTGTAAAGTCCTTGTGTTACATGCAGCCAACCCTGGTTAGATCCTTGGCACTGCATGTGGTCCCATAGGCATTGCATATGGTACTCCAAGAATCTCCAGAAAGTATTCCTGAGCGCAAAGCCAGGAGTAGACCTATAGCACTGCTGAGTATGTCAAGTCTGCCCCCCACTCTAGAAATCAATGATCATTCTGCCTTTAAATACAGACTCACTCTATATTCAAGGTAAAGGTATTCAGACTAGAATGTTTTTATGGTATTTTAATTTTTAGAGTACACCATAAATGTAAGGTTTAACTGAGTCAGCACGAGCTCCTAAAACTGACTTTTGAAGGAAAAGGGAACACCACTAAGGACAAGTCATCCTGAATTATACAAAACACCTTTGGAATTAAACAAGTAATTCTTCCCACTGAAGAATCTAATTTGAATTTAAACATTTCTTTACATGCTACCTTAATTAGATGCACGTTTCTCTCAGCATCTTAATTTTATGCATTTTACACTTCTAAGCAGCTTGCTAGTGAGGATTGCTTATTTGCATTCATTTACATACAATTTGCAAGAAATGTTAAAAAACCTAGAAAGGGAGAGCTTGTAAATTCATGGAATTTTTTCCCCTAAATAAAAATGTCAATTCTATGAGGAAACAAACAGTGCATTTGTTCCTTGCTTACCTTAATACTAGCAAGACTACTTTTAATATTTGCACACACAAAGAGGTCCATTTAATGAAGACTGGAATAGAATGATTTCCCTCTGCATGTTAATAACGATAACGAAAATGACTTCAAACTTCTAATCGCCTTCTTAACAAGAACATGAAACATCCTTGAGCAGATGATGTCTCCTGAAAAAATATAATTTGCAAAGTGCATCTTCTCACACAACAAGGATATAGCTTATCAATTCAACGCTAAAGATTCATCCAATTTAAAAAATATTATTTTTAGCGAGGGGGGAAGCTTATTCTATAGGACTTCCACTCAAGTTAATTGGATTTTCTCCACATCTCCCTCTTCTTTGGAGCTTGAATTTACATTCACAATAACCCTGCCCTCCTTAGGAGAGCATCAGACTGGAGGTCAGTCTGGGCCACTCTTTATGTGAAATAATTCAGTTGGTTATTTTACAGAGATGAAAGCTGTTGATACTCCACCCCTGGTTTTCAATGTCTCGGCCCTCAACTAGCGTCACAAAATACAGGGTGTTCTTCTCAGTCTGACCTTTTTTTTCTTCAGCAGTTATTTCTTCAAGGATTGCAGAGGGAGCAAAATGGTAGGAAACACTTAAAATACAAGTGCCGTCCACATGAAAATTTTATCTCGCTGATTTCATTGGAACCCAAGCTTCATAAATAACCGCTGCACTTGCAGAAGGACTTGCCCCCCTTGATTTAAAGTAATTTTAGGTTCCTGTTTGAAGCTTCAGAGAAGAAAGCTGCCTGCCTGCCCAGAAATCAGACATACCTAAGCAAAATAAGAGTTTTGACATTCTTCCATTTGTGAAAGAATGCTATCTGGCAGATGGCACTTTCCCTTGAAAAGCTGGATGTGGAGACAGCCTTGGTGGCACAGTTAAGCGGCAGGGAAGGGCTGCTTGGAGAAGTTCCTGACACAGCAGGCTACAGGAGCTTCCTGTGTGGGCTCTGGCTGGTCACATGGCTGCTGTGCCTCAGTCCCCCCCTGATGCAAAACCAAGATATCACAGAAAAAAGCAAAAACAGATGCTACACTTGAGATGGTCTCTAAAATAAACAAGTTAGGGATTTTTGCATCAAATCTGGTCTCTGGAAATCAGTGGGAAGTGAGTTTCCTAAAATAATTCAAGAAATCAGTTTGAATATCCAGTGACACGCCAAAACTATGCTGCCTTTTTTTTTTCTTTCTATTATTTAAAAAAAGAAAAAAAAAAAGAAAAGCTCACAACATTCCTCAAATTCTCTTCTGGTCCCAGAAGAGTATTTGCAAAAGAAGAAAGAAACACCTTTTTATCTTAGTTGAAAAACTTTGTCATTATTGACTTCCATTTTGTATGAGGTGAGAATTCATATGTTAAAGATATAGAGTTTGATGAAGTTCTTGACCCTGGTTCGATCTCTGGTACCACATACAGCTGTCTCCTGAGTAGTGACTGGACTAATCCTTGAGCAGAGCCAAGGGTAATACGTAAGCACAGCCAGGTGTGGTCCACTTCCACCCCTTATCCTCATAAGAGACTTGCTGCACTTAATCTAGCAGAATCAATGCTGATTTCATAATTCCTTAATTTCTCATCACTTATTCCAAGATGAGACAAAGCAATTTTTTGTGACAAGTGAATGAATGAATACAAATAATTTTATCTCGAAAATAAATATGGTAAATAGTATCTCTGAAATAAAACCATGACAATAACTCGTTAAAGAAGTTGCAAAAAAAGCTGAACACCATTGATCTAAGGTTTGCCTGCCTTCTTTACATGTTCATCTTCTCTAAGGCCAACCTTAAAATAAAGCTAATTTTTTCATGTTCAATTTCGGATTGACAAGTTTGAGAGCAAGATTCTCGATGTTGACAATAAACTTAATTTATCACCCAAGTAAGGCAAATGCTTTGTTCTTTGTCGTTCGAGCAGTAGCTGACACTTAGAATAGGCACTCTGACTATGTGATGCCATTTACATATGCGCCTGCTCATTAAATGAACACAACCATACACAAAGCTATGGTTCTAAAATGAACATCAACTTGCAGTACAAAACAATAAAGCTGAGAGATTGTGAGAGGAAAACTCCTTTAAAACAGACAAATTATAAATATACATGTCAAAACCAAACACTTACAGAGTGTTTATATATTGGGACAAAAGTCACATTTATCACCCTCAAGAAATTATCCCTAGTTTAGGAGACAAGCTATATTTATATAAACAAGAACATAAGGCATCTATGTTACATGAAAAATAAGAAGGAACAGAAGGTGCTATATGAAGAAGCACACACACAAAAGCTGCACTTAGAGATCATGCAGGTACACACAAAGGTCCTGAAAAATATTTTTTGGAAGAGGTGTATGAAGTCAGTTGATAGAAGAGGAGAGTGTGACATTAACCTGCAAACATACTTCACCCACAAACAGAGCTTTCCTCACTAGCTATGGAACTTGAGCAAGCTCATTTTCAAGAAATATTATAGCTAGAATAAAACTGTCTTAAATGAAACTTACCTCACCCCCTCTTAAGCCAGTAATTCATGCTTATGTCACTTAATTTGTATTCATAATGAATCTTCTCATGCTCTTAATAAGTCTGGCTGATGGTCTAGGAGTCCCCTTGTCTATACTTTCTAGAAAAAAGTGACCCCGATGGTGACCTCAGTTAGTTCAGTGTCATAGTGCTCTGTGAGTTCAGGTGGCCAGCAATGATCACATCGCAGTTCTGTGACTTAATGTTCAAGCCAAGAGCATTGTGTTAGCTTCTATCTGTCACAGGTAATTAAAGAATGTCATATTTTGAACATAACTTACTCACTCTATATTTTACTGATACATGTTTCGTTCAGGGATTGAACCTAATGCCTCTGATTTACTTTCCTGGCAAGAGTTCCTTTTGTCCTCAACTTTATCCCTAATAACCAAATTTGCCTGCAACATGAACAAACGTTGATAACAATTTTTTAATACAATATAGGACTGGTTTTACTTCCCATTTTAAGTTGAACAATGTGTGAGATAAAAAAAGATATGCTTCTAAGAGAAACATAGAACTCATAGATGTCACAGTGGCTTTCATTTTTTGCTACCCTATCTTCATCAGCAGTATCTTTGAAATTATAAGGACTTTCTCTTCTGGTTATTAATGACATTAAGAGAAAGGTGAGCAATAAAACCAACCTTAATCTCTGTATATGCCTCTTCTGTGTTGCTACCCTCAGCTAATTCTTTTTATTTTGCATGTGCTATCAGGTTGATGCGAAATGGAATCCAGGGTTTCACACATGAGAAACACAGATTCTACCATTGATTTAATTTTTTCATTGTTACCTAAGTACCACAAGCGAAACACATACCCTTACAAAATGGGTGGCTGTGTCTTGAAGCAGATAGAATTATACTTTATCATCTTGTGCTTTTCCATCTGTACTCAGAACATGAGAAAAAGACTCCGTTCCAAACGAATTTGGGTGAATTTAAACAGTGCAGTGTCTTAAAAACAATGCATTTTATCCTGAATTGAAACTCTGTGCATGTGATGTGTGCATATATCCATGTATCACACATACACACACAAATAGCTCATAATTTTAACAACTATTGTGATAACCAAATATGATTAATGTATTCTTAGGGGGAGAAAACCTTGTTTTTAAAATTCAGTTGGGTTTTGAGTATTCACAGATGGTCTTAATGTTTTAATTACTCAATCTGTGGGACTGATTAAACCAAACTGGAATTAAACCTTTACCCTTCTGGTTTCTGTCCCATCAGTACTCAATGATGACTGGAAAGGACAATATATTGTTTTCCTCTAAGAAAAAGCAGAGACCACTTGCCCGCCCCCCAAACCACACAAAAATCTCACCAACCTACATGTGTTGCCAAACCTTCAACAATAAACAATATAAACATCACTAGTTTGCATTTAATTAGTTTAGGACATAAAAATCACTGTAGCCCAAGTCATTCTCTTGGGCCAGGTGTCTACTGACTCAGCAAAATCACATATCCAGGTTAACACATCATAATACTTAACAGAAATTAATGGAATTCTCCACTATAGTTGACTATCTAACCATAGCTCTAATTACAGAAGGTAGTCAACCTGCTATTCAATAAATGAGAAATATTTCTGGACACTGACTTTCACAAAACGGATCCTAACATTAATAAAAAAAAATAGCAAGCTATAGAAGATGACACAGTGTTAACATTTTACAAAAATCTAAGTCACACACATGCATAATTCCTAGCCATCTTAAAATAATGTTATTTTTAATTATTTAAGAACCTTAGGGGCCAGAGCAGTGGCACAAGTGGTAGGACATCTGCCTTGCATGAGCTAACCTAGGATGGACAATCCTAGGTTTAATATCACCTGGCATTCCATATGGTCCCCCAAGTCAGGAGCGCTTTCTGAGCACATAGCCAGGAATAACTCCTAAGTGGCACCAGATGTGGCCCAAAAACCAAAAACAAAAAACAAAAAAAAAAAAAAAAAGAAAAAAAAGAACCTTAGTAAATTTAGAAAATATAGTATTAAAAATGAAGGAAATAAAAATCACTCACACCCCTACAGTTTTTATTCAAATATCTTGTTTTTTCCCCCTTAATATTTAATTAGTGACTCAGTGAATACTTGATCATGTTTTAGTCCCACCTGGATATTAACTTTATAAATCAAATATATAAAAATAAATCAACTAAATAAATCAATAAACTTAAAATCTGGGGAAATTTCCCATTTTACTGCCCACCAACATTGTATGTATAAGTAGAGACACAGGAAGAAGAAATCTGGACATGGAGCACAGGTATAATGGCTTGGATGGTGTGGATTATCTTTATTTTCTAATAAATACTCTTCTGAATATTAGTTTTAAAAATATTTGTAGGGGCTACACCCAGTTGTACTCAAGACTTACTCCTAATTCTGTGCTCCAGATAACTCTGGGTGATGCTCCAGAGTTTATGTGGTGCCATGAATCGAACCCAAGTTGGCCCGGAAAGCAAGTGCTTTCCTGTTGTGCTCTCTCTCCCATTCACCTTTTATGGCTGAATACCTAAATCTGGGTGGAAGATTTTCACTGGTTGCCATTTTGCTTTAAAACAATCAATTATACCACACGTGTAAACCTCCAACAGCCCTTTACAGACTACAAAATTGTCCAAAGTAATTAACTCCTTCAAAGACTGTCACTAAAATAGGGAATATTCGAAAGGACAGCTGAGGTGTCAGATTAAATCTCAGACCTCTAATTTATTTGGTCAGTAACTTGATAGCTGGGTACTCATGCCAATGTGTATTATGGGAATCTGTGTGGTTTAAAGGAAGTAGCAACTTCAGCTAAAGAAGACCCCAGAACTGAGAGAGCATATCCCCCAGAAACAGTGGTGTGAGGACACAGAAGTTATAATGAGTACTGTGATTAACATTCCTGGGTGGCTTCTTAGCAAAGGAAAGTCTAGAATTAATTTAGCCAGGCCAAAGAGCCATGCCCATAAAAATTTACTTTGCTTTCCAAACACTGAGGGCACCTAACTCCAATGATCTATCACCAAAGCCTGGCCTGTTAAGGGAAAGAAACCTGGGTAAGAAGAGGAATAGAATAGAGAGCACACAGAATATTGATAACTATCATCCCACCAGGTACATTAGCACCTTCCTCTCACTCTTGAATACGGAGAATACAGCTTTCTTGTCTGAGTAGCTAATCAGAACAGGAGAAAGGTAGATAAGATGTGCTGAAAGAAAGGTGTGAGTGCCTACTTGCAGTCCCTGCTTGACCTGATAATTTCCTAGTCCTTTCAGCAGATTCTTCAAATGTGAGTAATTTCACCTGACCAAAAGCAGCATATTTTATGAAAAATAGGGATCCACTACATTATCTTTACACCCTCAATTTCCCTGAGATGAGGAATTGATCAAGTTTATTCTGAAAATTGAAGTCCTGCTCTACATAGTAGACTTTGAGGCTATGGTCATATGACTATTATAAGATAGTGACAATTAATGATATTGATTTCATCTCTAGCTAGATTTTATCTAACATTTATCACCTCACTAACTTTACAAAACAACCTCAGAAGATAGGGCCGTTTCTGAGTTTTCTTTCATTGAACCTGGAGAGTTGACCTAAATAATGGGTCAAATGTCTCCCTTTGAATTATTGGCAGGAAGGGATAGATTTAGGGTGTTGACTTTAACACCTCTTAACCAACAACAGGAAAAAGTCAGTCACGAATTCCCACAGCTAAATGATCCAGAGAAGAACTATATTTGCTCTTTGGGAGATCAGAGCTGAACTCTGGGCCATTGTATCCCAAACAAAGAACAAAAAATCTCACTAAAAGGAAAACATCAGGAGGGAGGTTGGCAACAGGCAGGATCTCCCTAATTATCACTCATTAAGAATCTTCATCTGTATCAGAGAAAAGGGAAGCTATTAACAGCCCCTGCCCAGCACCACATGGTTTACTGCTTGTTGAACTTAGATAAGGTTATCTTGCTCCCCAGTGCTAATCCAACTGTACAACCAGATCTGTAGGAAAGACAGTGGCTATCTGAAGACTAGCAAGATGATAACGAACAAGGGGGCTGGAGCGATTAATACAGTAGGCCTTGCATGTGGCAGATCTGGATTTGATCTTCAGAACCTCATGTGATCCCTCAAACTTTATCAGGTACTATCCACAGAGCCTAGAGTAATTCATGAACACTGTTTGGTGTTTTCCCCACAACAAAACAAAACAACACACTGAACAATGACAAGAGAAAAGGGGAAGAGAGCACCAGTTACTGGACTGTTGATTCCTTCACCCCAATGCAGTAACTGTTGCATCACAGAACAAAGAACACATGCAGAAATCAGGGCCACAACAGCAGACGGCTTTGTCACTATTGAGGTCTCCATCCAGAACACAAGCAGCTAGAACAGTAGCTTCCAGCTCTTTGACCCCTGCAAATCTGGACAGTGGCCCTACAGTTGAAAATCACTGAGAAGATGTCAGACATCTAGAGGTTGGCCCAGCATCAGTCTCTGCGATTTCAGAAATAAGGGTGATAGCCAACAAACTCTGGTAGTTTCTCACTGTTCCTGCCTCCTATTGCTTTTAGTGCCTATGTGCGCATGCAGGCATATGTTTGCCAATTCTCTTCATACGCTATGTCTATTCGCAAGGAGGCACACTGGGAAGGGACAGGCATGAGATTTGGAAAGAGCTGGGTTTCGATCCTGTTTATTCTCTCAGGTGTTAAGTGGCTGCTTGGAGTCCCTTTCTTATCCTCTAAAGATAATGCACTTATCTGTTTCAAGGTAGATCTAAGATGAAGTAAAGTAATTCTAGATACATGGCAGCAGGTCAGAAACTTAAGGTAGCTGTACATTCAATGACTGACACTAACTCTATTGTTCACAGCTGTTTATCTGTAAATGTTGATAAACTGTACCTTAATTCCATTGTGAGATATTAACAGCCATTCTTTCCTTATTTAAAACAGTACTTTATTAACAAAGGCAGATCTTATCTCATATAAATAGAAGTATATTTTAAAAACCTCTTGGAAAGACCAAGAGGAATATCAAAATGGGAAGCAGCGAAAATCCACCTGTGTGAAGAGAATTGTGATATCCTGGAGAGGGACAGTTCAGCCATTGAGTGTGGCAAAACTCTTTCCAAAGGTGAAACTCATAATATTCTAACAGAATATTACTAACAGAGTAAAAAAAGTAAAACTGACTTTTTGTGGTTCTATCTATTAAAACATACAACCCAAATGTCAGCTCTTTAATTTCAAAGACTAAAATTAATTTTAATATATCACATAAATAAAAAGATTAAACATAAAAATAACAGAACAAATTAAAACTTGTAAATAAAGTGAATAAAATGTATAGGTCTTTCTATATCATTGTTGGCCCTTTATTTAGAAAAGACATTATTAGAAAAGCCATGGAATCCTTTACAGGATAAAGAATGTGTATATGTATACAACAAAATACTCAGCTTTTCAAAAAGATTAAAGCTTAGTATTTGTGATCTTAAGGGAATGGTTTTAGTCTTTTTCAATATATTCATTATATATCCCCCCCCCCATAGCATTTTACAAAAATCTGACCATGACTGAGACCTGTTCCCTGGAAGAACATCACTTGTCCAAACATTGCAATATGTAACTGAAGAAAAAACAGGGACAGACTTTCCTACATTGTTCAATGGATCCCAAACCAGGGCACTGGCCAAGGATCAAAACTATTTATAAGAATATCTCACTACTCACTAAAATAAACTTTCCCCTCTTCATTCCTACTGATATTTGTACATATGGTGGCATTCCTTTCTATGTATTGACACAATTAAGTTACACTGCAGAACTACTTCTTTTAATGAGCTTATCTCTAATTTAACAGCAGCAGGAGGAAAAAAGAAGGTAGGTCTAAATATGTGTTCAATATGTTACTTTCTCAGAGAATATTTTAAGGCACAAGAATCCATTCTCACAAGAATTCTCTGCTTGTGAGGCACACAGTACATAGAAGTAAATGCATACAAAAGCAATGGTCTTTCTTGAGCTTGCTGTAAATGAGAATGTTTGGTTTTCTAAAAAAGCAAAAGTGTGGATCCTCTGAGATCTCAGCTTGAATGCATCCAAGTGGCACAACTCCTTTTTGCTGACATCACCTTTCCCACCACCAAATTACTATTGCCAGGTGTAACCCTGGTGTATATGTACCCAGCTTCCCCTTCTGTCTACAGTCAAAACATATCATATGACCATTTAATTCAGAAGATCATTTTCTTACATTTTGGGGTGTAAGACTAAAGCAAAAGAGCCATTTCTCTCTACCTCTACCATGTGGTACAAGAGCAAAGCACTTCAATGCATAAACCAAACAAAAAATAAATGTTACCAATAGCTCCTACAGAGATTCTGCATTTCAAACTCCACAAATAATGGTAATTCTGAAAGCTGGTAATGAAAAATACCAAAATGAGAAAATAGTTCGCCTTTGGCCTTCTGCATCATTTATAAAGCTGAAACAAGCATTCCAAAAATGCAGAGAAATTACCACCTGAACACTACACACTGGCAAAGCAAGTTTTGACATTAGGTTTTGTTAAATTAGAAAATGCATTCATTATAAACAGGAATGAAGCATTTTATTCAGATATAAGACACGGGAGGAATATATTTAATTTCTTTATAGAAAACTGAATCGAGTCAGCGATGCCTCTCATGTTAGGACTAAATCTTTTTTTTTTTTTTTTTTTGGTTTTTGGGTCACACCCGGCAGTGTTCAGGGGTTACTCCTGGCTCCATGCTCAGAAATTGCTCCTGGCAGGCACGGGGGGACCATATGGGGAACCGGGATTGGAACTGATGACCTTTTGCATGAAAGGCAAACGCCTTACCTCCATACTATCTCCCGGGCCCCAGGACTAAATCTAAAGCTAGATTGAGGTTAGAATATTCATGAATGAGAATTCTATTCCAAACCTTGATTGAGGGTTCTGAATAATAAATGCATTGACTAAGCCTGGATCTCACTTAGAAAATGGAAAGTACATGGACAGTGGGATATATCAAATATTTATTGGCAGCACTGATTTCAATGATGATACGATGTTATCTTTTTAATGACAGCTATAAGATGATCTGAATAATCTTCCAAATTATACTCCTTGATATGGGCATTAACCAGCATAACATTTTTCAATTCATATTATGTTTAGAATGGTGTAACTTTGAAAGCGAAAACAATTGTTTGTCAAACTTTGGATTAGCTTTCCTTATATCTAATTACAAGCCCATTAATTTTTATAATCATATTAAAGAACTCCAATAAAACTTACAATGACTCAAGGGAAAGGTAGTTTTAGATAGTCAACGATAATTAAGCAAAACGACTGTACCAGCATCATTACAGCAATTGTAAGACATAATTTGAGTCTGGGGACAATCATCCTCAAAAAAAAAAAATTAGAAAACAACACACTGTAAACCTTTGCATCATAAGCACATTTCGTCAACAGTTATCTCAGAGTTCTAGTGGAATCAATTAAGTGTGTTAGATCCTTAACAATAGGGGAAAAAAAATCTTTGATTTTGTATTTCCCAAGTAAGAAACATCTGATGCTTAAGTCATTGAAAATTTCAGGCGAGAATCCACAGGAGATGAGATCTTTAACACCTGCTTGTTGAACTTGCTTAATCTGACTATATTTAGCCTGCTATATTGATAGCTGAACTCAGTTTTAAAATATTGCTGTGTTGGCCTAAATTCTCTTAAAATGTTTCAAAGGCAAGGTGAAATGAGGAAAACTTTTCCATGTATAGGAAAACAAATCAATATAGTATTAAAGTCTCCTTGCCATTTTTTTTAAACTTAATAAAACAAAGCATTTGTCTTCCAACTCTGTTCTCATGATCATTGTTCAGAGGTAAATCTGACTCGCCGAAACCTTAATGACTCAAATGTTAACACAAAGATAAGCAGAGGGAATGGGATTTGGGATAAAGATGCTAGGGTAGGAGGGAGAGGACACTGTTCTGGGGAAGGGAAAAGTCTGGAATCATGAAGAAAACAAAACCAGGTCTTGAAAAAAATATAAGGACTTACCTCCTCAGGCTGTATCTTGAGGATCCTTACTTTTGAAAGTTCTTGGGGTTCAGTAAAAGCTATAGATGCCAAGAAGCCTGGGCTTACTCCTGCAGTGGCTATCTGGGCAGGGAGGTGTACCCTTCGAGTGTGCTGTGGATAGAATTCCTCGCTCCTGGGGCTGGGCACCTGAGGACTATAGTCACCAACCCCATAGGGTCATGGCTAGAGGAAGGGGGGAGGTAGGAGGAGGGGTGGCCTCTTCCTTGTGAACAGGGTAGTGAGGGACAAATGTATGAGTTCGAACTTCAAATAGGTATAGGTCCAGACAGCCAACTGCATATTCATTTCACTGACTTCAGACTCATGGAAAAGAGAAGGAAGGTGAAAAGACACAGATGTTAGAGAAAAGGTGCTTGTTGGGTGAGAAAGAGCAGGTACCATTAGCCATGGAGCAGCACAGAGAAAGCCCTGTGTTGACTGGCCAACTCCTCTAGGGCTGGTTAACCGTTAATTCCTTATAATTAGTGTACTGGGATTAAAAAAATAGATAATGATCTCAAGCTATCAGAACAGAGGT
>PVKC010008320.1:0-28230 GCA_004027635.1 Crocidura indochinensis | reverse complement strand
GGCATTGCAGAAAGCCCTGTCCAGTATGCAGGTCGTTGATGTTCTTAAGTCTTCTAAGCGTTAAGGGAAGTCTCTTGTGAGTAGATCGATGTCAAAGCAGCGGTAGGGTCTTCCCTGATAGAAAATCGCTTCCAGGTGTTGTTGTAAGGAAACTTGGATGTTTCCTAGATAGCTTCCCAGGTTCAGGGGTGAATGGAGAGTGCCCAATTTATGAAGACCTGTGCCAGGTCATTATGCCAATGTTCAGGGTGTAAGGTCCCATTGCACTACAAGATTTGGGTGTTCCAATCTCTATTACATAGGAATTTATTTGTGTGTAGGTATTTTCCATTTTGATGTGCCTATGCAAACAAGGAACAATGCCACATGGCTTTATAAGTCCATATGGGGGATGCAAAAACATGTATAAAACTCCCCATGACATGGTTAAACATAAGAATTAAACTGAGGGATTCATTCACCGAATTATTCTTGTTGAAAAGTTCACAAAGAGAAGAATAGATAAAAAGTGGGGAAAATATTCATTATTTAAGAGAATATTTAGTAAAAGTTAGCTGTCAACGAAAAAGGATGTAAAATATTCAAAACCATATGTGTACATCTTATGTCTTTTGAAATAGTTGGGGAATGTACAGTACAGAAGTTGAAGAAGGGTAAATGGGGAGTACTGCATTAAAGGAGTGTGCGAAAGTGCAGAATACCAGATGGAATTTCTACATACACAATACATACATTCAAAAATGGGATAAATTATTAATTTGTACTGTGCTATAGCCCCCATGCGGTTTTGAACATGTAAACTCATAAGTTCTTGCCAGATACTGCCTAAGTAAAATTGAATAGCTAATCTAGAAAAAGGCTGTATAGGGGTGCCCGAAAGGGAATAGATCCATCGTGTTGCTGGAGGCTGGAAGTTCAGCATCCCCACCCAGACCCACCCAAAGGAGCCTGGTAGAGAATGGGGGAAAAGCCCAGGGTACCTTCAAGCCCCACCAAGGTCCCACCTCGGTGGCCTGCCCAGGTCAGTGGGCCAGGGAAGCAGAGGAGATCTGGAGCAAGGCGGCAGCAGGGTGCTGGGGTCGCCCCCGTCCTGCACCCCCCCAAGGCCTGGTTAAGCAGGCCCCCAGCCACATGGCAGGGGCCTGCCGACCTGCTCCCCTTCTCAGTGGCTCTCAGGAGGCTATAAATCCCCTCTAGCCTTATATCTCCTTGGGACTAAAAGTGTTCACATCAAGAACCAGAGAGATATTACAGGAGGTAGATTGTTTGTCTTGCATGCAGCCACCCCTGGTTCTATCCTGAACATTCTATATGATTCCATCAATCCTGACAGGAGTAATTCCTGAGTGAAGATCCAGGAGTACACCCTGAGCACTGCTAACTGTGGCCAATAAACAAGCAAACAAAAAACATACAAGAAAAAAGTTACCGCACCATATTTACTACACCCATATTTATCCCATAATGCTCTTTAGAAATAGCACAAACACCACAGTTAAGAGAAGCAGATTCTCTGAACCGCGCTTTTCTCAACTTTTCTCATCTATTTCATCTATTCTCAATTAACCTATTCTCTAACACAGCAAGATCAAGTTTTAAAACATATTCTGTGATTCCTGTCTCTTTCCTGGGAGAAAAAATGTGACTCCAAGCTCCTGGAGACACAGGGGTTGATTAAATATAAATAGTGGGACTGAAGATTTGGGGTTTCTCATCTGCACTAAACTCCAGAGCATATAGTGTTAACATGAACTTCTTGTAGGTGACTTATGTGAAGTAGAATGAAGAGAGGTAGCAGGTAAGAGAGGGACAGACACAGATAGACAGAGAGAGAGAGAAAGAGAGAGAGAGAGAAGAGAATGAGCTATTACTTTTCACCTTCTTTGGTCACCTAGAAATAGCCTGAGACATTTAGGACTAATAAGTCTGCTGTGAGGGGCTGAAGATATAGTATAGTAGGTAGGGCATTTGCCTTTCATGTGGACAACTTAGATATGACCTCCAGCATCCCATATACCTCCCCCAGCACTGCAGGAATAGTTTCTGAATGAGAAGCCAGGAGTAACCCCTAAGTATCATTGGGTATGCCCTCTCCCCAATAAAACTAAAAACAAAAATGTGTGCTGTGAGCACCTGATCACAGTCAAGATCTTATAGTCCATCTGCTATAAGTTTGTAGTGATGTCTACAAACTGAACCTGAGTTTCTACTTGCTCTTTATGAGAGGAAGGGAGGAGAACTAAGCCCAGCCACTTGATTTCTTGGGGGTGCTATGGAACTCAGGATAGAGCAAGGAACTGCTGTTTGCAGAAAAGGCCTAGTCTTTGGCTATTCTATCTTCTACCTCTCCAGAAAAGAAATTCTGGAAAGAAGCAAAATATAAAGTAAGGCAGTGTATTTAAGAAATATGAATGGAGGGGCCAGAGCAATGGTGCAGTGGTAGGGCATTTGCATTGCACAAGATTGACCCATGACGACCTCGATTCAATCCTCCAGTGTCCCATATGGTCCCACAAGCCAGAAGCAATTACTGAGTGCATAGCCAGGAGTAACCTCTGAGAAAGAAAGAAATGTGAAGGGAGAGAAAGAGCTTTGCACTTTACAGAGAACACAATCTCCTCCAGGGTAGAAATAACCATGTTCATATCCCAAATAAAAGAAAGGGCAAATTCCCTAGATGTAGAATGTGTATCATAAAGTAAAAAAAAAAAGTTGAATACACATCACAAGCAGAAATTCAGGTGACCTTCTAGAATAAGGAAGTACATGTGTGCCTCATTGGTTTCTATAAAGTTAATTTTTGTACAGTCTTCCCAAACTTCCCCCCAAATTTTGTACAGTCTTCCCATACTTCCCCCCAAATTCTGTTGCAAGGGTTGTCAAGGGTAGAGTTTGAAACTACTGATGACTTTCCTTGATATTCTTAGCGAGACCTTTGTTCCTTCAGAAGCCTCTATTCCCACAAGGTGGGAGAATGCTGCATCTGGAATTCTGAATCTTATAGTTTTCTAGGCTCTTAAGAAGGGTTCTGCATTTCAGACACCTTCAAATCTCAGGCTTATTTCAGTCTATATAATGTCATTTCCTATCCACTTTATGAGGCTCCCTTATTTCTTTACCTACAACAAGCTTATTTCTATAAAATTTGTCAAAGTAGATCATTGTGGGGTTTTTTCTTTGAAATGACTCTCAACATGAGTTATACTTTAAACTCCTCCAAGTCTGCTCTAAGCCCCAATACAGCACATTCATGAAAGTTAGAGTTCAAGGCTGGAAAAAAAGTACAGGGGCTAAAACATTTGCCTTCCACTTGCATAAACCAATCTCATCACTACAAAATGTCCAAAACCCTGCCAGGAGTGATCTCTGAAAATAGATCCAGGAGTAAACCCTAAAACCCTAAGTACCTTGAGGTATGCCCCCCCAATTTTTTTTGTTTTTGTTTTTGTTTTGGCCCCATTTTTTTTAATTTAGAGTCCATGTAAAGTAGACAAAAATCAGCAAGTGATTAAACAAGAAAGTCCAGAAGCTTCAGGAGTTTTAGAAAACTCTTCTTTCAAATCCCTTCACTTTTCATCCCCTGCCCCCACATGGCTTGATCTGCCTTTGTAAGAGCAGGTAAAACTCTGAGAACAAAACAACTGTCATGGATTTATGACCCTAATTTATGTCTTCAAATGCACAGTCCTTAGCCCCAGCCAGGGCCACCAAAACACAGCTCTGTGTTTCCACTAATAAAAACTCACAAACTGCACAGAAACACCACAAAAACAGGATACAGCAAACAGCCATCCCTAGAAGGTCCCATTTTTGCATTCACCTCATGATTTTCTGCTTTATTTAAAATAGAGTATTTGGCAGCAGCTGATTTTAGGCTTGCTGAGACTATTTTTATTCTCAATTATAGTGACAAAATAGCAACAAGTGATCTGGAAATAGAGAAAGGGCTAGAATTTATTGAATTGGTATTCAAGACAAAATCATCTTTAATAAAATTTAGGGATGTGTGTGTGTGTGTGCGTGTGTGTTTAAAGCTTTCTCCCAATATTTTCAGACTCTAGGGCTTGCCTTCTGCACGATATTTTCACACTCGGGCCTCTGACCTGCCTGAGTGGTGCAACCTGTCATCTCAAGTTTCTTAGAGTTTCCAGCAAAGTCTCTGGCTCAGAAGAGACCACACACAATCAGGCTATACCGCATGCATCTGTTTCCCAGCTTGCCTCCTCACGGAAAGCAATGGGCCAGGGGCCAGTCCCAGAGGGACCCCAGCACCACGAGGCTGTGGGGATGACAGAAGTTTCCTTGGGGGGTAAACTATACACAAGCATATTTATTCAACTCGTTGGGAATGTGAGCAACTCAGTGATATTTCACAAGCTACTTGTGCAATGATCAGACAACTTCCCGAAACTTCTACTCTTGGTGGTGAGGGAAGGAGAGATCTATCAAAGAAATGTTTCTAAACCAGCAGCAATTGTCCAAATATTAACCTCTACATTCTTTTGTCCTTGCAAATTGTTTCAATCTCCTATCTTGTCCCCTCTCAGGGCTTTGGCACCCTGCTCTGCTTTAACACATACTAATTTTAGAGATATTAACTGTCAACTGTATTTAGTATTTATTCAAAAATTGTGTAACAAATAGCTCCCTTAGGCCAATACTATGTTTTTCTCTGGGGGATAAAAAATGAAGAGGAAATGGTTTCTACCCTCATCGGTCTAGGGGCAGCAGTATTGATGCAAATGAGGACACATCAGGCATGACACTAAGTACTGTGGTGAGCAAGGAAGTTGACTGCTGAGAGGCATGCACCTGAATCTGGGTCTTTTAGGAGTTGCTGAGTTCTGCTCACTAGAACCCTGACCCAGATTTGAGCACAAGAGCTCTACAGTGACTCAGACATTTAGTTGGAAGAAAATGTTCTACTCTTCTCAAACAATGAATTGATTGGTTTTCTAGTGCTGCCATAATAATTGACCACAAATCTAGTAGCTTGACAAGAGTAGCATGAGCATGACGAAAAGACAGACCCTCAGATCAATGGAATAGACTTACATATTAGAGAATGACACTCATACATAGAATCAATTAATCTATGACAAAGGGGCAAGAAACGCAAAACGAAGCAAGGAAATCCACTTCAACAAGTGGTGTTGGAACAACTCTCAGCCATATGCAAAAAACAAACTTGGACCCCTATCTAACACCATGCACAAAGGTTAAATCAAAATGGATTAAAGACCTTGATATATGGGCCGAAGAGATATCATGGAGATAAGGTGTTTGTCTTGCATGCAGAAGGTCAGTGGTTCGAATCCCAGCATCCCATATGGTCCCCTAAACCTGCCAGGAGCAATTTCTGAGCATAGAGTCAGGAGTAACCCCTGTGTGCTGCCAGGTGTGACACAAAAACAAAAACAAAACAAAACAAAACACCTTGATATCAGACCTGAAACTATAAGGCATATAGTAGAAAATTTGGACAAAATGCTCCATGACATTGAGACTAAAGTATCTTCATAGAGGAAATATTGCTGCCTAAACAAGTAGAAGTAGAAATAAACAAATGGAATTATATCAAACTGAGGAGTTTCTGCACTTTAAAGGACACAGTGACTAGGGGGAAAAGGTCACCCATGATGGGACATCATTCACCAGGTAAAGGACTAATACCTAAGATATACAGAATTTAACAAGAAAAAATCATCTAATCCCATCAAAAAATGAGAAGAAATGAACAGATACGTCCTCAAAGAAGAAATACAGGTGGCCAAAAGGCACTTGAAAAAACTGTTCCACATCACTAATCATCAGGGAGTTCCAAATTAAAACAACAATGAAGTACTATCTCACGCCACAGAGACGGGTACACATCACAAAGAACAAGAAAAACCATTGCTGGCATGGATGTGGAGAGAAAGCAACTCTCATCCACTGCTGGTGGGAATGCCATCTAGTTCACACTTTCTGGAAAGCAGTATGGATATTCCTTAAAAACTGGACATTGAGCTCTCATATGAACCAACAATACCACTCCTAGGGATATACACTAGGACCACAAAAACACAATATAATAATGCCCTCTGCACTCCTATGTTCATAACAACTCTATTTACAATATCCAGAATCTGAAAACAACCCAGATTCCCAACAACAGAGGAGTGGCTAAAGAAAATGTGGTATATCTATACAATGGAATACTATGCAGCTATTAGGAAAAATGAAGTCATGAAATTTGCCTATACATGGATGGATATGGAGGCCATTATGTTGATTGAAATAATTCATAGGGAAAGAGATAAACACCGTATAGCCTAACTCATATGTGGAATTTAAGAAAAATAAAAGACAATATAATAATAATTAATATCCAGACAAAAGAGATGAGGACCAGAAGGACCAGTGCATGAAATGAAGCTTACCAGAAAGAGTGGTAAGTGCAGTTAGATAAATAATTACACTAACAACTAAAAGAAGAAATACAATTCCTGCCTCCAAGACAGGCAAGATATGGGGGAGGATGGAAATGGAGGATGGTGGCAAAAAAAATTGCACAGGTGAAGGGGTGTGCATTTTATGGCTGAAATCCAATTATTTACATGCTTGTAATCATGGTGTTTAAATAAAAAATTATATGGGAAAATATTTTTTAAAAAATGGAAGCTAACAAAAATAATAATTGACCCCAAATCTAGTAGCTTGACAAAAGTGACTTGAGATTTCATAGTTCTGTAAAGAAGACATCTAGCAGGCTTCTTCACAGATCTGCTTAAGGCTTAAGGTCTCATGGGGAAATCCAAGTGTCCACTGTCCTGCACTCATTTCTGGATCTTTAGTGAGGAACCTGCTTCCAGATTACTGAAAACTGTTAGCATAATATATTTTCTTCTCAGGGTTTGTCTTCAAATCAATAATAGTGAACTTATTTCTGGGACCTTTCACCTGTCTTCCCTTCAGTTTCAAGAGTTCTTGTGATTATATAGGGACCAAGGTTATCCAGATTCTCCCTGGTAACCCAGAATAAATCTACTTTAAGTATGCTTGATTAATATTAATTACAAAGGAAGTACATCTTGCCATGTAACAATGTACTATGGGCAGAGATCATAAGCATCCAAAATTTTGCCTACATCACTCCACCAAGTAACCCTCAAAACTCAGCCATCTTACATGCAAGATACACTCACCCCATCCCAAAGTCTCCACGTTTTTTACAACTCTTACAGCATCAAAATCTGATGATATGCAAACTCTCCTATATATTATATGTTCAAAGGTCCCTAACTTTATCATCTCACTCATCAAAATCAGGTGCAGGGGCCTAAGCGGTGGTGCAAGAAGTAGGGCATTTACTTTGCATGCACTAACCTAGGAGGGACCGAGGTTCGATTCCCCCAGTGTCCCATATGGTCCTCCAAGCCAGAAGTGATTTCTGAGCACATAGCCAGGAGTAACCCCTGAGCATTAAGAGGTGTGGTCCAAAATCAAAAAACAAAAACAAACAAAAAATTAGGTGCAGACACTGAGGCTCAATGCATATGCCATAAGTAAATTCTAGGTTCATAATTCTTCATCTGTAAATCCTTGAAACTAAATAAATCATTTATCTTCTCCCAACATCCAAAGATGAAACAGGCATAGGAAACAAAATATATACATTCCCATTCAAAGAATATTGAAAAAGAAGACAGGTTTTTAAATACAGCCAAAACCCATGAGGTTTCAGCATCTGTAATAATTCTCTCTGCCTATTGCCTTCTAAGTTATCACATAAATTGAAATAGTACTAATTGTATTCAAGGCAGTATGATATTGACTTCATATATGGTGTCTTATTTAATTAGACTACTACTCCATCAACTGTATTAATATTAATTATTTGGAGTTTACAGATGAAGACTCTGAGACAGGATGAGTACAGGTCAAATCTGTTTCTTTCATTTAAGAAAACAAAATCAGGGACCAGAGATAATATATTAAGACACTTGTTTTACATGCATAGGAATCAGATTTGATCCATGGCACTGCATATGATCACTGAGCATGGCTATAGTGATCCCTGAGCACAAAGGCAGGAATTAGGCCCTGAGTACCACTGGATGTGGCCCCAAAGCCAAAAACAAAAGAAGAAAATTATCCAGCTATTTTAATTGAGTACTTATTTGAAAAATTCAAAATCATTATTTATAAAGATTATGTTCCATTGCCCCTCTACTCACAAGATATGTAAACAACCCAGTGCCAATCCACAGGTGAATTAATTAAGAAGATATGCACATGTGCAATGGATTTCTACTCTATTTTAGGAAAAGAATAATCTTGCATCTACATGAATGCACCATGGTGGGTTTATACTAAGTGAAGTAATCAGAAATAATCAAACACAATACAGCTATATGATTACATTCATATATGAATTATAAGGAAAAGTAAATGAACCACAAACGAAAATCTAAATTGTTAGATTAAAATTCATAGATTGGAGCTTACCAGAAGATAAAGGACATGAGGGGGAAAAGGGAGGTAAAATGGGTCACTTATTTGTTGATAATAGAAACTAGAATTTGGGTAATTGTTGTGACACATAGTATACGAATGATGAATTATAATGCTGCATACCTAAAACATAATTAACATTATATTATTGTCAATGTTACCTCAATAAAAATAAAATAAAATAGTGTGTGTAAAGACAACTATTGTTATGTAATTTATATATATATATATATATATATATATATATATATATATATATATATCAGTCTTTCTTCCTGATGAAGGAATACACATGTTTAAAATTCCTCAGAGAATGGTGAAGTCATTCTGTGGAGTCAGTAGGAGTGGGTACTGAGATATTGAACTATTTGGGTCTGAATGATTATTCCATTTTTCAGAACTCTTTTTGTTTTCTATTGGTTTGAGGGCTACACCTTTCAGTACTCAGGTCTTATAACTGGCTTTGTACTCCTAGAAATGCTCGGGAAACCATCTGGGGTGCCGGATATTGAACTCAGTGACCTGCTGGATTTATTCCTGGATTACTGGCTTAACTTTTCTGAAGTTAATTTATAATATGGAGTAAAGTTACTATTATATAAAATTTGTGATAAATAGGTAAACATTTATATTCTAGGATGAGTGTATAAAGAAACTGTGGCATATCTACTCAACTAAATGATAAGCAGTTGCTAAAAATTTTGCTTATAGATAGATTAATTTAACAATATAGATAGTATTATGCTGAGTGAATTGAATTTGAGGGTAAGAGATAGGCATAGAATTATCACACTCATTTTAAAAAAGATAGTATGATAATAATATCCATATACAATAGAAATGAGGGTTGGGAAAACCAGTCCATAGTAGAAAATTTGCCACAAATAGCAGGAAAGTGCATTTAGGACAGCGAAGGGACCACTTTGACAATGAGATTTGGATCATCATACTGGACAAGAATTGGATTATGAAAAGCGATAGTATGATATGCATGATATCATTACTTTAGTAACAATATCGCAAACTACAGTGTCTAGAAGGGGGAAAGAAAGAGACAAAAAAGAGAGAAAGAAAGAGGATAAAAATGTCTGTGCCAAAAGCAGGCAGGGTAGGGGGCTGAAGGAAGGTTGGAAAGGAAACTTGGGGCATTGGTGGTGGTGGTAAATGTAGTGAAGGGTGTTCTACTTTGCATGATGGAAACTCAATCATTTACAACTTTGTAACTGTGAAAAAAGGCAATATATTATGAACAAATTTGTAACATAGGTATTTAAATAAAGTAATTTTTTTAAAGTCATGTTCTTGAGGTCCAGATATGGTACTATAATGTGACTGTAAAATAGCGCAACTTTTATGGAAGACTGTAGGCATAGCTATATAGGTTATCAGTGAGATAATACAGTGACAGGTATCAGTGAGATTGTACTTTTTGACCCAAGTTCAATGCATGGCATATCATATGAATTCTAAGCCTCAAAGGAAATGACCCCTGGTTCACAGAGCCAGGAGTAAACCCTAAATACTGATGGGTATGCCTCCAAAATTTAAAAAATTATATACAGGTATATAACTATAATGAGATTCAGAAATTGCATTCAAAACAGCCTCAAAAAGATGGTTGCAACACAGTCCAAAATATTGAAATAGATGGACAGAATAGCAGCAGGATCTTCTTTGTAACTCAAAACAGTCATTTCACCCCAGGGCAGTGCACCTTGAAGTAAAAAAAAAGTACCAGGACAAGAGGACGGGTCTTCCAACCACATAGTCCCAAGAAACTAAGGCAGACAGATGAACTATCGGCAGGGTCCTCTTTGTGCTACAGAAGAACCATTTTTACTTTAGGTCAGTATAACTCAAGGAGCAAAGAAGAGTAGCCAAACATTTCTTCTAGTCAATGTGTCACACCACAGCATATAAACACCAACACACTGCAAAGTTTGCAATGGGAAAGCAATGCAGAACCCCAGCACACTTATTGAATGAAGTCCATAATAGTTCTGAAAGCCCAACCAGTATCAGCCACCCATAGATGTTCAGGACTCAAAGAAACTATAAAATGGACAGTCAATAAGATTCAAGAAGAAATGAGAATAGAAATGAGAAAACTTCAAACAGGAAGGACAGAAATGAAAAACTTGGAAGGTAAAATGAAAAACTTATTGAAAGACCTCACTAGTAAAATAACAGATGCTGAGGACAGGATACGTGAGCTGAAAGACAAGTTACATAACAGCTTCATACAATAGCAGAAGTTGGAAAAGTGTCTTAAGATAAATGAACAAACTATGAGGGAAAATTCTCAAAGTAAGTGAAAACATGACAATAGATCTTTGGGATAAACTCAATAGAAACAACATAAGAATCACTGGGGTCCCAATACAAAGTGGAGCCATGAAGGTCACTTCAACAAGTGGTGCTGATCAAATTGATCTGCTACAAGCAAAAAAGGTGAACTCAGACCTCTCTAACACCATGCACAAAAGTCAAATCAAAATTGTTTTAAGACCTTGATATCAGACCTGAAACTATAATGTATTTAGAATAAAACTTACAGTACTCCATGAGATTGAAGTTAAAGGCATCTTTAAGAATGCAACACCACTGTCGAAGCAAGTAGAAGCAAAGATAAACAAATGGAACACATTAAACTAACACTTTTTTGCATCTCAAAGGAAACAGTCACCATAATGCAAAGACCCACAGAATTGGAGAAGTTATTCATAAAATACCATCAGATATGGGGTTATCAGATATGTGTAAGATATACAAGGCTTATCAATAAAGCTTAGTAATATAAAAAAGCCTTTCCCTATCCAAAAATAGAAGATATAAACAGATATTTCCTCACTAAAGAAATACAGAATGCCAAAATGCACATAAAATGCTCCACATAATAATCAGGAAGATACTACTCAAAATAGCAATGAAATACATCTCACACCACAGAGACTTGCACACACACAAATAACAAGAACAGAGAGAAAGGTACTCTCATTCACTGCTGGTGGGAATGTAGACTGATCCAGTCTTTACAGAAAACAATATGGACATTCCTAAAACAAAAAAAAAATAAAATAAAATAAAAACAAGGGCCGGGCGGTGGCGCTAAAGGTAAGGTGCCTGCCTTGCCTTGTGCTAACCTAGGACGGACCGCGGTTCGATCCCCGATCCCCCGGTTCCCCATATGGTCCCCGTGCCTGCCAGGAGCAACTTCTGAGCAAATAGCCAGGAGTAACCCCTGAGCGTCACCGGGTGTGGCCCAAAAACCAAGTAAATAAATAAATAAATAAAAATTAAAAAAATAAAAACAAAACTAGAAATTGAGCTTCCATATTATCCAGCAATACCACTCCTAGAAATATCCTGTAGAGGTCCCAAAACACCAGGCAGAAAAAGACTCTGTATTCCTATGTTCATTGCAGCACTATTCACAATACCCAGAAAATGTGGAAACAACAAAAGTACCAGAGAATAGATGAAAGGACAAAGAAATGTTGATACAGCTACACAATGGAATACTATGCAGCTGTCAGAATAAATTAAATTTTCTTATTCATAGATAGATATGCAGAGCATTAAGCTGAGTGAGTCAAAGGGAGAGGAATAGACATAGGATAACAGGACTCACTTGTCGGATATAAAAAGCAGGTAGTATGGTATTAATATCCAGTGACGATAGAAGTAAAGGTCAGGAGGACCAGTCCATAATAGCAAGGTTGCCACAAATAGTGGGGGAGTGCAGTTAGGGCAGAGAAATGATCTACGAAAATGAGAGTTGGAAATGATCACTCTGGACTAGAACTGGGTGCTGAAAGGAGATAAAGCATGATACCCCTTCAGTAACAATATTGTAAACTGCAGTGTATAAAAGAAAAGGAAGAACGAGCGAGAGAGAGAGAAAGAGAGAGAGAGAAATGTCTGTCCCCGAGGCAGACATGGTAGAGGGCAGAAAGGAGGAGGGATGGGGGAAAGAAACTGTGGGCTTTGGCGGTAGGAAATGTGCAGTGGTAATGGGTGTTGTACTGTTGCAAGTCAGCCCTTGATGGGGTTGACTGATGGAGAGATGGAGGATGAGGTCTTTCCCCTCCAGCTCGGAGCACGCGTCTGCCACGCTGTTCAGCCGGCGGTTCTGAGGTGAAGCGGCGGGTAAAAGGCTAGCAGACAGTCAGGCTTGTGAAAATATCAGCTTTATTCTGAGGACAAGACTGAAGCCAAAAGTCTCAGCATCAGTTCCAGCCAAGAAGTCTCCCGCCTTCCACAGACCCTTGCTTTTATACCCCAGAATCAGGTACCACCCAATGGTGGGAGCAGAATGCCAGGTCACACCCTAGGGTAGGGCACAATCATCGATCAGGGTAGGGTCTGTAACATAATAATCCCATTGAAATGTTTACATACACAACATTGTACATTATACGACTAAAAATCAATCATAAACAACTTTGTAACTGTGTATACCACTGTGATTCAATTAAAGAATTTATTCATAAAAATCAAAGGGGAAAATATGTAGCTGCATGCATATTTTCATGTCTCCACAATTCATAATTGTCAAGTTGTTGATTTAACAGAAATAGCAATCAATAGACTACAGGAAAATTAATGTATTATATGCATATAATGAAATATCATTCATTGAAAATGTATGATAAAAATTCAGTAACAAATAACAACCTAAATTAATTTGATGTTGTATTCATAATATAAGTCAGTTACACAAATGTCAAATGCCATATGATTTCCTTTACATAAGTCACCTAAAGTAGTCAAATTTGTAGAAAGGAGAATAGATTGGAAATTACAAAGGGTAAGGGAAAGGAGAAAAGAGATGTTCTATTTAGTGGGCACAAAGTTTCTGATTTACAAGACACGAAAGTTTTGGAGAATATCTTCACAACAATGTGTATTTATTAATTATTTAATATATTTATAAGCTGTGTACATAAAGTTATTTAGAGTATAAAGCTGTTTGATGAGTTTTTTACCACAATACATAAAAATATAAATTGAAAAACACCAAGAGTGAATTTTATATACATATATGTAATATATGTATATGTATATATTTTATACATATATATAATATATACGTATATATTTTATATATGTGTATATATTTTATACATATATATACAAAATATATGCATAATCCTATATAAACTATAAGAATTTATATAATGATATTTAATCTAAGGTCAACAACAAAAATGTATCATTTCTGATAGTGAATATTAGAGGGAGAAGACTAGGGGTAGGAGTGAATGAATATACCAACTCTCTGGATCCATTGATTTTGCTATGCATCTAAAATTGCCCCAAAAATGCAAACATTTTTGCACTCTGAACCCTCAGCTATGTAAATAATTTAGGCAAATAGATGATACCAAAGACCTGCTCTGCTGTGTCACAGATGAAGACGTCAGTGGATGGCCTCAAAAGCATCGTAAGTATGTTGTAACAAAAGCCTCGTGGAATTTATGCCTCTTTGAAACTTGCTCCTTGCAATAGGGATCAGTTTCTTCATCTGCATTTGAGGAGGGTAATTTGACTAATACATGGTTTTATGAGACTATGAGTATAGGCATGATTTTTATTGAGTTAAAACTTGTAAAATAAATTACTCAATTTGGGATTATTTATGATTCATGGTTACATAATACTGTCCAAATTCACCACTTAAAAACACAACCTAAAATGATCATTTTTATAAATTACCACTCAGCATTTTATTTATACAATGCTTTTGGTTTTATTATGAATACTTCCAAGCATATTAATTGTGGCCCTGGAGAGATAGATCAGCAGGTAGGTTTTTGCCTTGCACTAAGCTAACCCTTGTTTACCCCAAAGTTCCATATAGTCACCCATGCACTTCTAAGAGTAATTCCTGGGCACAGAGCTAGGAGTAACTAGTACCTTTTCAAGGTACTTTTCAACCAAAATCGACAATTACAGGTATTTCTCTACATTGCATTAACAAGTTTAGCAAATACCATAAAACGGGTAATTGTTTACAGATATATGTTTCCCATAGTTATGGAAGCTGGAAGTCCAAGATTGGATGCATATATCAGAAGTTCAGATTCTGATCATAGTTCTTTTCTGACTTTTGGATAGATGACTCTGCATTTTTATATGATGGAAAGTAAGGGGAGAAAAAGGGATGGGGAGGAGAGAAAGAAATATACTAATCTTTTTATAAAACCAGAAATCTTTTGAATTAGGGGGCCATACATCTGGTGAGAAAATTTTTTTTCAAAATATATTTTTATTCTTTTTGAAAACTTATTAATACTAAGGCCAAATTTAATTTTGATTATTTCATAAAGCTTCTATTCCCAAATGGAATTCTACTAAAGGGCTTCAACTTTTGAATTTAAATCATGAATTTAGTTCACAGAAATTTCTACCTCCAGAGAATTTCCTCAAATTTCTGTGCTCTCAATCTGCTGCCACCTATTGTCCCACCATCATATGCAATAACTGCTCTTATTTCTGTTTTATTTATTCCCTCTATTCCTTTTCATTATCTGTCCTGAAGCCTAGACATTGCACACTTGGCAGTGGTACTTGCCAAGTGTTTGTGCACCTGGTTGCAGTGTACCAGAGAAACTCTAGTTGGGAAGCTGGGAATTGCAGTGTCAGTGCAGATGATCATACTTGTCAACGTGGGAGAGTCAGGGGATGGAATTTGTAGCTCATTCTTGCAAGGCAGGCACGCTACCTCTGAACCACATCCCTCAGGCCTTTATATCTGTTTGAAATCCAATAATAGCCTTTTGGTGTCTTTCTTATTTTACTCAAAAAACAAATTACTGATTTGCTCATGTTGTAGCATGTTCAGTAAATTCATGCCTTTCAATTTTTGGTAAATATTCTAAATTCTAAATATTCTAAATATCTATATTCTAGCAATTTGCTTAGCAATTATTCTTGTTAATGGATATTTAAGATGTTTCAACTTGGGGCTAGAGAGATAGCACAGCGGTAGGCCATTTACCTTGCATGCAGCCTACCCAGGACAGATCCTGGTTTGATCCCCTGCATCCCATTTGGTTCCCCTAGTCTGTCAGGAGCGACTTCTGAGTGCAGAGCCAGGGGTAAACCCTGAGTGTCTCCGGGTGGCCCCAAAATAAAAACAAACAAACAAAAAGATGTTTCATGCTTCGGTTATGTTAAGTAAAGAATATAAATAGTCTTTTGGAAACTATATATTTATTCACCCTTTAGACTAACATTGAGAAATCATAAGACAGGTATATGCTTAATTTTAGTAAAATATAAATAAGACTGTTTCACAATTTTTAATTAGTATATTATTTTACTTTAGCATATAATTATTATATCTGTGCTTATATTTGGTATTATCAGTTTTTATTTTAAATATTCTACTTATATAAAGTAGTATTTTCTTGTGATTATTTTTATAATTATCTAATATTTGTTGATGTTGGACAATTTTAAACAGACTTACTGGTCTCTAAATAGACTTTTGTGAAATTTTTATTATTGAGTAAACATATTTGCTCTATCTGTATGTCCTTTATTCAATAATCATATAGAAAATATTTCCTTCTGATGTACTGATTCTTTTACACATATCCCTTACTGAACAGATAGTAATTTTTTGCCTCTTCCTTAACTTACATCTGACACATGATAAACTGCACATTTTAAATGGTACAGTCTGATGACTTTTGACATAGGTATACATTTATTAAAACATTACATTTTATTACATAATAAAATCATTACATATTAAAACTTCATTCCTTTAGTATAATGAACTTTTTTTTCATTAAGCCTAATTCTTTTTTTGTTTTGTTTTGTTTTTGTTTTTGGGTTACACCCAGCGGTGCTCAGGGGTTACTCCTGGCTCCATGCTCAGAAATCGCTCCTGGCAGGCTCGGGGGACCATATGGGATGCCGGGATTCGAACCACCGACCTTCTGCATGAAAGGCAAACGTCTTACCTCCATGCTATCTCTCCAGCCCCTAATTCTTAATTAGTTTTTAGTTTTTTTTTTGTGGGGGGGGACACTACCAACAGAGCTCTCTGATCATTCCAGGGCACACCCATTTATTTATCCACTTACTAACAGATAAACATAGATGTTGTTTTCAGTGTGTGAAAACACACAGAAAGATACTATTAGCATTTATATACAAGCTCTGAATGGACATATGTTTCATTTCACTTGGAGAAATAAATGAAAACACTAGGTTGTGTGATTTGTACTTGTTTAAATATAAATAATTTGGAAGTTGAGCTACACCTGGTGGCACTCAGGGGTTACTCCTGGCTCTGTGCTCAGAAATTACTCCTTTTAGGCTTGGGTGACTGACCATATGTGATGCTGAGGATCAAACTCGAGTTAGCCATGTGCAAGGCAAACATTCTACACATTCTGCTATTACTTTGATCCAAAAGACTTGGGACACTGGTGATGGGAATGTTGCACTGACGGGGGGTGTTCTTTACATGACTGAAACCCAGCTACATCATATTTGTAATCAAGTGTTTAAATAAAAATATTAAAAAATTAAAAAATTAAAAAGAATTTTTAAATAAAAGTAGCTGTATTAGTTTATGGCTCTGGGTATTATGAGGACATTCTTCCTCTGCAGGCTACAGGAAATAATACTTCAGTTACTAGAAAATGTTGATGTTCCTTAACTCACACATGGTTTCATTTCAACCTGTCTCCATCTTTACACAAACTTGTTCCAAATGTTTTCTTTCTATCTCTGTATTAAAATATCTTCCCTTTCTTCTTACAAAGGTGTCAATCACTGGACTACAGTCCATTCTGAGCCAACATCATCTTATATTAATTTGGTTACATCTGCAAAAATTATAGTTTTTAATGCAGGTACCAGGATTTATAACAGCTATTTTTGAGCAGAGATTTTAGGGTTACTACATCCAGTGGTGTTTGGTCACAATTTAAGTTTCATTTCAATTTGTGGAAAGGAATATGATGAAAAATATTAGGGCACAATGAATAATTCAGGGAGATTTGAAAAAGAGAGTACTCATTCCCATAACCTCCAAAATCTGTGTTCTGAGGCCTGTTTAAAGAAATTGTGGTACATATACACAATGGAATATTATGCAGCCATCAGGAGAGATGAAGTCATGAAATTTTCCTATACATGGTTGTACATGGAATCTATTATGTTGCGTGAAATAAGTCAGAGGGAGAGAGACACACAGAATAGACTCACTTATCTATGAGTTTTAAGAAAAATAAAGACAGTAATGTAATAATGCCCAGAAATGAGGGCTGGAAGGACCAGCTCACAATATGAGGCTCACTCACCTCAAGGAGGGCTGAGTGCAGTTAGAACACTAACAACTACCATGATAATGAGTGAGAGAAGTAGAATGCCTGACTAATGGGCAGGGGGGTGTTGGTGGATGGAGATGGGGTGCATTGGTGGTGAGAATGTTGCATTGATGAAGGGGGAGTGTTCTTTTGTTACTGATACCCAATCAGTCATGTTTGTAATCATGGTGTTTAAATAAAGATATAAAAAATTTTAAAATAAAGATATTCTAGATGGATATGCTGGCATGCATTAGCAAACAATCAAAGTATTTTGGCAGGTGGTAGTAAAGATGTATGGGATGAAATGACAAAAACTTGCTGTTTGTAACAGAAAAAAAGTCAACAAAATCAGTGAACATAATAGAGAACTGACAACTAAATTTATAGAGGCATGAGCTGGAAGTGTCTGTATGGTATTGGGGTTTAGGAATGAGTCTCCTATGGACTTACCTTTAACTTTTAAAAATTTGATGATTTAGGCACTAAGCTTGACAATGAAAAGAATCCCTGAAAAGTGAACCTAAAAAAAGAGATTCTGAAGTTCTAAACACATAAAGAGGTCGTAAGAGTAGGAGGAGAAGTAGGCAGGAATGTAAATGAAAATACATGTTGCTGTGTAGATGTTTCATAAGCTTAAAGGGGATTTCCATACAAAATCCACATGGGTCCTAAGGCAAGTGTTGAACAATCAGTAATGCCTCCATCACACTTTTCCTAGAATATTCAGTTTCAGGGAAATCTATTTTCTCACTCAGTCTTTTGTATTATAATTTTCTCCTAGTAGAATGACAAACATCAAGACAGGCAGGGGGAGACAGACATAGTAGGAACTTTAACATACACACAATACTGATCACCCCAAAATTCAAAATTTTGCCTAAATAACACTTAAAACATAGTGCATAAGCATTTCTACATAGTAGGGAAAGTTCTTGGCTTGGTGTTTTTTATGTATTGACCCATTTGATTTTCACAATGAACAAGATACTATTAATGACACTCCAAATAAAGAAAACTAAAACTTAGAAGAGTTTATTACCTTATCCCATAAGACACAGCAAAGAAGAGTCAGAGATAAGATTTGAACCCAGGTTAGCCTGGATTCAAACATCTCGGCTCACAACCAAGAACTGTGTGCATACTTTTGCAGTTCATGAAACACATGAGCTCACTCTTAATCCAACCTTATCTCCATTCTGAAGAAAGTGATGAGGTGCGGCCTTGGGCAAGATGGTTGAGAGAAGGTCATTATTTTCTGCCTCCAGAATGAGCCTTCTCTCATTCCTGAGACAGGAAATAACTTTCTTGTCCTTTCTCTAGCAGTACAGAGAGCTGCAAGGAGAAACTGTGCTCATTACATTAATCAAACCCCTACTGCCTTAACAATTTAAGAATATGATTATCAATAGACATTTTTCATAATGACTCCAACAAAGAAGTCACTTCCTATTATTAGACCCTTTGAAAAATTGTGTGCATGTGAGAAATATAGATTTACAAAAAAACAAGACTTCGATAAAAAAAAATAGCAAGTATTGGGCCACAGCAAAGATAGTAAAAATAAGGAGTTACTGACTCCTTATGCATGAAATCTAAAAGATTTTGGAATAATGTCTATATGTGCTTACTAGATTTCACTAAAGCTAAAATTAAACTTACAGGACAATTACAGATCAGTTCTATTTTTTATTTGGTAGGGCTCGGGGGATGGCCGGTACTTTGGGGTTATTCCTGGTTATACTCAGGAATTACTCCTAGGCTGCCTTGTGGAAGGCAATGCCCTATCTGTTCGGGCTCTCTCAATTCTACTTTGACACAGCAAGTCAAATTCTCCTGATCATGATGCAGACTTCTGGGAGTGAATGGAATATATAAAGTAGAGCCAACCAGAAGCTGCTTTGCTCCTTTGATGATCACTGTGTATCAGGAGTCAGGCTTTCTTGGGTTTTTAACACTAATTTGCAATAGAGCAAGGCATTCCAGCATCACACCATTACCCTTTATTTTTCTTTCTTCCTCTATTTTTCTCTTTTTTTGGGGGGGGGGTGGTTTGGGCCATACCCGGCGGTGCTCAGGGGTTACTCCTGGCTGTCTGTTCATAAATAGCTCCTGGCAGGCACGGGGGACCATATGGGACACCGGGATTCGAACCAACCACCTTTGGTCCTGAATCGGCTGCTTGCAAGGCAAATGCCGCTGTACTATTTCTTCGGGCCCTCTTCCTCTATTATTCAAAACAAGAAAGAGAAACAGAAGCATGGTATTGTGGCTACATACATGAATTTGCCTATATATTTTACTATTTTAAGGTGTACAATACTCTGTACTTTACTATCATTAAAAATATCTCTATTTCCGTGCCGTTTATGGTTAGTCTTTGTTGTTGCTGTGTCTAGAGTATAATGCAGTAATGCGTTGGAATCACACACTTGGTTGCAGATCATAATGATTGTGGCCTTGAAAATGATATCTGCAGTGAAAAGGATAACAATTAAAAATATGTAGGTAGCACTAGGGTTGAAACTTGCAGCCTTAGGCCTATAACACTGGTACTTTGTCACTGAGACACAGTCCTGGTCCTCCAAAGTTTTTACTTTTACAATATAATGCAATATACGAATTCAGGTGTGCATTTTATAGTGAAGCTCTAACACAATCCTACAAACTTAATGACTTTAAAACCAAAAATATATTGTTTTATATAGTTCTGGAGATCATAAATCCAAAAATGACTTGACAACTGCAACCTTCCAGAGACTTACAGGAAAATTGTTGCCTTTTCTAGTTCACAGAGGCTACCTGTAATCCTTTGCTCTGTTCCCTTTGCAACTCCTCTCTTTTACTTTCATCCTTCTGTTTTCCTTATGTAATAATAAAGATTCTAATTCGATTTTCATTTAGCCACCATGATTTACAATTCCATCAATAATAGAGTTTCAGTCATTCAATTTGAGGTTGAATCAAGAGTATCAACCACCAATGTTTCCAAGTACTCTCCTACACCAAACGCTAGTGCCTCAGCAAACTCAGTTATGTAGACCCATTGTTGGGGTCTGTTGCCACTGGCCATGGGTTTCTCTTAATTCACATACAAGAGAGATTATTCTGTGCCTGTCCTTCTGATTCTATTTAGCATGCTACCCTCTAGATCCATTCACAAAGCAACAAATTGCATAATTTTACCTATTTTTGTAGCTGAGTAATATTCTAGTTTATGTATAGATGTGTATAATAGTATTTACACTATATATACATTATATACAACATTCCATTGAGTATATATATGATAGATAGAAGATAGATAGATAGATAGATAGATAGATAGATAGATAGATAGATAGATAGATAGACAGATAGATAAACAGACAGACTTGGGAACTTGAGTTGTTCTGGAATATGGCTATTATGAATGCTGCTTCTGTGGAAATAGGACTGCAATATCTTTTGTTTGGAGGCCACACTCAATGATGTTCAAGGCTTACTACTGACACTGTGCTCAGGGGTCATTCCTGGCATACTCAGTGAACCATATAGGGTGCTGGGGGTTGAATCCAGGTAAGTTGCATGCAAGACAAGCACCCTACTAAATGTACAATTGCTCTCACCCCAGCTATAGTGAATATAAATTTTGTAAAATGTCTCCATATTATTTTCAATAGAGACTGAACCAGTTGACATTCTACCAACCATAGATAACGATTCCTCTCCTTGCCCTCCCGTCAATGTCCACACCAATATTGATCTTCACTGCTGGTCTTTTAGTTTTTCCAGATAGAATCCTGGACATTGTGGTACAGAAATTAGTCACACCCTGTGCCCTATCTGATGTTTTAATATACAGAATTCATAAACTGATAAAAATGTAAGTATATTAAGCCCTTAAACCTTGGGGATAGCTATTTTGTAATAGTAGTAACTGGAATAAGCTACAATTGTTGACAAATAGTTCAAGAAATTAATAACAGTCTCAACAAAATGCAGCCTAGATTATTTTATGACATCTCAGTAAGATCCAAAGTCTAAGGCTCCCTGTCTATAAAACCCATAAGATATCATATATTTATAGGTTTAGTGCCTCACAGAAAACCTGAAAAATGACCTTGCTTTACTTTTACTTCTATTGTTAATAATCTGAACTCTATAAATACATAGAAGCAGGGAAGTTTTTCAGTTTGATAGAATTTAAATTGCACCACATATACGTGCAATATCTTATAAATATTTTAAAGTATCACGATAAAGGCTCCACTGACTCATGATAAGTACTAAATTTTATGTAGGGACATTTGCCAAATTGATAATCTAGACAGCTGGAAAACCCCATCAAACTGTGTGACCTGTCAGTCCCAAAAGAATATCTTTGTAATTACTGGAAACATAGATTTCAGCTATTTTAGAAGTTTATCTTGATAGATAAACATCCTGAAATTTACCTCTTTGAAAAAAGATAAGTAAGCAAAATATTTTCTCCTTAAGGATTTGTTCATCAAACTTCATCTTAAAAGTCAACTAATTTCCAGGAGATGCCATGCAGTAGGTTAAAAAAATTAATGAAAACAGAATTAAGTGTTCATGGTGCTCAAATTCCAGAAAATTCCAGGCATGAGAGAGAAGGTAGACAAGAGTCCTTAGGAGAAAACATGGAATGAAAGACATTTAAGGATTTAGCATTTTAAGTGTTTCTTCAAATGTGATTCCTGGAACAATAACACCACAGCTTCTAGTAACATAAAAGAAAAGCAAATTTTGCAGACTAGGCCTAAGTCTGCTAAATCAGAAATGCAAGAATGGGAATAGGGCTCAATGTTTACTTTATTTATTTATTTAGTTAGTTATTTATTGTGAAGAGGGTTTTTGGGTCACATCTAATTGTTCTTAGGGCTCACTTCTGGCTCTTTGTTTAGGGATTATTTCTAGCAGTGCTCAGGAAACCATATGTAATGATGGGGCTCAAACCCAAGTTCATTGTATACAAGCAAGAGCCTACTCCTGTGCTAACTCTCTGACCTTTATGTTCAAATAAATCTTCTGATAGCACTGATACAACCTATATTTGAGAGCCTGTGCTCTAAAGGCTATTTCTAAATAATAGTAGAAAGAACTAGTGGCAATGTGTGAAACAGAACAGAAAAGAAAGAACCGATAGCAGGGATTCCAAAAGAGTGCAGTCCATGTTCATAGCTAATAATTAGAAGAAACATAGGTGGCATATTGGTATAAGACACATTCCTGAAATAATATTCAGTAAAATTTTAATAAAATTAACAGAAAAAAAACAAGAACCATTACTTTATTTGACTTTATTTACATTGGTGTTACATTAAAAATATTCTAAGTATAGTAGAAATAAAACGTTAGATACAAAATTAAATTAGTATTTATCAGAGGGAAAACAAGAAGATAAATGGATAAAACTGTCAAAAAATTCAAATATATGGTTCACATTTAAATGCCTAAATTTTCAGTAGTAAACAGTTGATAGTTTATAATAAAGTAGTACTGAAGCATACTAGGCCATGGTCATAGGTTACTTCCATCATGTTGTTTGGGATTGTTCTTGGGAACATGGGAGATCCAATCAAAACTTCAGTACTTGCACTTTGAGCTATCTCCTCAACTCTACATAAAACTTTTTTTAATTACTTTAGTTAAATACCATAGCTACAAAATTGTTCATGATTTCATTTCAGTCATACAATATGCACCACCCTTCACCAGTGCAAATTTCCTGCCACCAGTTTCCCAAATCTTCCCTCCACTCCTCCTGTTGCTTACTTCTGGGACAGGTAATTTACTTCTCTTTCTTTCTCTCTCTATTTCTCTCTCTTCTCTCTCCTTCCCTCCCTCCTTTTTTTCAATTTCAGGTACTCTGCATATCCCTATCTCCTTTCAGCATCAAGTTCTTGTCCAGAGTGATCAGTTCTATCATTGTTATAGTAGACCTTTCTCTATCCTAACTTCTCTGCTCAACTATTTCTTAGGAAGCTTCTTACCATGGACTGGTTTTCCGGGGCTTATTTCTATCATCTCTAATACTCTTTAGTTTTTTTATATCGAACAAATATGAGTGAGATTAATCTATCCCTCCCCTATCTATCCCACCCCTATCCCTCTCCCTCTGACACATTTCATTCAGCAAAATACTCGCAAACCTATCCATGTATAAGCAGATTTAATGGCTTCATTTTTTCTAACAGCTGCATACTATCCTATTGTACAGGTATACCATGTTTTCTTTAGCCACTCATCTATTCTCAGGTGCTTGGGTTGTTTCCAGATTCTGGTCATTGTAAATGGTACCATGATGAACATAGAAATACAGAGGGTTTTTCTGCATGGTTTGGAACTCCTAGGATATATCGCTATTATTGGTATTGTTGGATCATCAGGAAGCTCAATTTCTAGTTTTTATTTTTTGTTTTTTTTGGGGGGGGTCACACCCGGCAGAGCTCAGGGGTTACTCCTGGCTCCATGCTCAGAAATTGCTCCTGGCAGGCACGGGGGACCATATGGGGCACCAGGATTCGAACTGATGACCTTTTGCATGAAAGGTAAATGCCTTACCTCCATGCTATCTCCCGGGCCCCATATTTCTAGTTTTTTGAGGAATGTCATATTGTTTTACAAAAAGGACAGTCTAGTCAATGTTCTCACCAGCAGTGACTGAGAACCCCTTTCTTCCCACAACTGTGCCAGCACTGATTGTCTTGTTCTTTGTGATGCATGCTAGTCTCTGTGGTGTGAGATGATATGTCATTGCTGTTTTAATTTGCAACTCCTTGATGATTAGGGATGTGAGCCTTTTTAATGTGCTTTTGGCTATCTGTATTTCTTCTTTGAAAAAAATGTCTGTTCATTTCTTCTCCCCATTTTTGGATGGAATTCGATATCTTTTCTTGCTAAGCTCTACCAGTACCTTGCATACCTCGGATATTAACCCTTTATATGATGGGTATTGGATGAATAATCCCATTCTGTGGGCAGTCTTTTTTATTATAATGACTGTTACCTTGAATCTGCAAAAGCCCGCTTGTTTAGCTTTATTTTCACTTGCATGGACAGTAGTGTTTCACCCTTGAAGATGTCTTTGGTTTCAATATCATGGAGCATTCTGCCTACATTTTCTTCTATGTACCTAATGTTTCAGTTCATATCAAGGTCTTTAATCCATTTCTCATGGTGTGCTGGTCCCACCTCTTCTGCCTTGCAGTCCAAGCTCCCATTTACCTCATGGCCAGCTTCTCTTTCAGTTCACTGTTCCTGCCCATAGAAACAGTTTTTAAGGTAGCAAAGATATTAATTGAAGTTTCATATTTAACCTGTTTCTAATCAAGATGGCTGTAACAATTTGTACACCTTTATTTTCTTCTAGAAGAAAATGTTCTGACAATTGTAAGCAATAGCGAATGTTCCTACTCACTGGGAATTTTTATTTTATTCTGATTAAAATAATTCCTTTAGACTTATACTGATTATTTTTATCCTTTATTGTTGTCATCAGTAAAAATCACTTTTACATTTTTCTTTTCTCCTTTTAGGCTTTTCTGAGTTAATTAGCATGAGTACCCTTAATCACATCAACCCTGTCCCTTAGGTGATTTATGTTAAGTCCTGGCTAATAAAAAACAGCTCAGGGGAAAAACAGAGGTAGGACAGAACAGCATGTAGAACAGCAAAAATAAGAGCTAGGTAGAACAGCAAGAGTAGAACAACAGGAGAGAAAAACAAGAGAGAAACGGCAAACTAGAAAAAAATAGTTAGATCCTAGAGGCTGTTCAACCCCCTGGGCCTTTTTAGCAACTTCTCTCATGCTTCTATTTCTTTTTCATACAATGCCCTTACTCCCAGGGAATGTTAACACAGTGAATACCACAAACTGCAGGCTGGAAGAAGGCTGCAGGCGGCAGCCGTCACCCACCGGGAAACTAGCCAGCAAGCCTAAGTTCCCCATATTATCACTTCTGAACATGCATAAAAAATGGAATATACAAGCAAAAGCATTTGATCAAGATTTTCCTATCACTTTTTTCTCATTCTGAGTCTTACTCTTCATAAGCACTTGATACTCAAGAGTAAGCAGTAAAGTACATCATTTCTTTATAAAATGCTCTACTCTGGTCTCTAGTAATTCCAAGTGATTAACATTCACTCTATAAGTTTAAATGTGTGTGCAATAGGCTATCATATTTGCCTAATGTTTGTGCCTGCTCTACAGAAACATAAAGATACATTCTACTTTGGGAGATGCTTAAAATATTGAATGTGTTTTCCTCTTAAATTTGATGAATTCCAAAAGAGATAAGTTGAGTCTCAAAGAATAATGAGAAAGAAGAAGGTGAGACTGCAGAGTTAAATTCTAAAAGTGAGGGCTTGCCTTGCATGCACCGACCAGGGTTCAATTCCTGACATCACATATAGTTCCCCAAGTCATGACAAGTTATTCCCTGAGTTCAGAGCCAGGAGTAAATCCCTGCGTATTGCTAGGTGTGATTATAATAAGAATAATAACAACAACAGCAACAGCAATAATAACAACAACAACAAATTTAAAATTAAATGACTTGGAGAGAGATAAGAGAAGTAACTGAATTTAACTTTTCTAATTAAATAAGTGCCATGTTCTTAACCAAGAGAATAAATTCAAGAGATGTGGAAGAAAAAGAAGGTGCACATAGTAAATCAAGTTAAGTTCCAGATTTTTTTCAGTCTGTGGTCCCTAAGAGACATTCAGATATTGACCAGGATATTTATGGGACCACAACCACTAAATATCTACAGATAGAGCCACGGGATTAAGAAAATATAATATTTAATCAAGAATATTTTAATGGAGAGTAAAACCATGGTATTGATAAGTAGTGGTGGCAAGGAATCTTCAGAGAGAGAAAAATCATTTTTAGATTATATTGTACATTGTGAGTATCCCTAAAACAAAACCAGTGCTGTGTTTATAATTTGAATCTTGAAGGCAATGCTTATTTCATTGATGTATTGAACTAATACAGAAAAAGACAAAAACAAGTGTACATTTTAAGGAAAAAACAGTTGATAATAGCAATATTATGTTGGCAAATAACACAAGATTATTTAGAGAATTACAAAATTTAGTACATTTACTTTAGTTTAACTTATACTGTTACCTCCAATTTCATTTGATGTAAAAGGGACAACCCAGACCAGGAAGTGGCTAAGGTTGAAACAAAGGTTCTCTCTGGTCTCTTGTCCTAGAGAAGTTCCTTATACATTCAGTTTTTCCTTTTCAATAAGAACCATTCCACTGCTAATAAAGCTTTGTATCCAAGCAATCTCTGATAGCCTACCACTGAGGAAATATATCCAAATCCCACCACATCACTCAAAGCAGCAGAAAACTACATAGAAAGTGCAAGGGGACAGGCGCTCTGGTGTCAAAGCAGGGCTTCAAGAAGTCACCCATGAAATACAAGATTTCAATGACTGGGTCACAGCTTCAGCCAAAAGTTTCCCTAACTCTTGGTGGGTATGACAAAACAGGAAGAGCCACTGTAAGCAGAAGAAAATATATTAGAGCTGTGGTCTGGGACCATTAAATAGAAGTTGTACAAAGATTTCAGGTTCTGTAAATAGAAGACCAGATTCTATACATTAAATTCATGGAAATGGGAAAATTTTGAAATTAGTTAAGTTAGAATGAAAACAGTGATATTATTCACTTTGATGATAGTTAAGTTGTATTACTCCTCCTTGCACCCTGAGAAAATGAGTGATTTGTTCAGAGTTTCAATTCTCCAAATATCGAAGTACTCAAGAATTACCTGGGAAGGTCCCTCCTTCAGAGATTCTGTGACAGTCTGAGTGGGCTCAACCTTTAAGCTTTGAAATTCTCTGGAAATATACTCTAAAAGAAAAGGTAATGACAATATTTCCCACATTTCAAAACTCAAAGCCTTGAAAGATCAGACAACACCACTTATTCCTTTAGATCAGGCATGAGGCATGCAGTTCCAACCCCCGTGGCTTCATTGGTTTCATCAATACAGATATGGACAGAGACAGCAGAGAGATTTCCAGAAGCCCCCATCTGGCAGAGATGACTAATGGGGTTTTCCTACTGACATCCTAGCCAAGATGCCAGAAGTCTATTCGTTTCAGATCACAGTCCTAATAGGGCAGTTCCTCCTGGGACATTACCCTGACAGATTACCTGCTTTTCATTTACAGCCTACATGCCACCCACTTGTTGCTACCTTTCCATGGTTGTGGGCATAGAAATATCTTTCTGATCTGTATCTCTGAGTTGAATCTTCCATGGCAAATGTTGACCTTGCTGTTAGCTAGCAAAAAGGCATTCTTTCTTCCATTATAATATGACAATTTTCACCCACTTTTATTACTGTGCCCAAAAGTAAAAAAGAGAAAA
>PVKC010008319.1:0-28260 GCA_004027635.1 Crocidura indochinensis | reverse complement strand
AACATTATCAAATGTTTAATAATTAATAATATCAATTATTATAAATAAAACTTAAAAAAATAATAAATGCAATTATTTTAACCTGTGTACAGACAATTAACTGGTCATAGTGTCACTCTGACCCTGTTCTGGAAACTATCTTCAGGATTAGGTGTTTAATGAGAAAATTTAGTCACAGGGAAAACATGTATGAATGGAAGTGGAATGTAGAAGTTACATCAGACTATCATTATAGCACAAATATTCTACTTAGCAACAATGGAAATGATGTTGCACTGATATAGAAATCTGCAATTAAATCATTTTTATATATTTTATAAATATATCATTTTAAATAAGTTGCTCAGAAAACAGTTTTTTGGGCATTCTGTATTCCAAAATCAATCTTCCCACAATTGTGCTCTTTCTCTACCATTGTTCTAGTTTCCCACCCACTCTCAAACTTGACCCCTTACCAGACACAATAATTTATTTTAACTTATTGTTGATACTAAATGGCTAACACAATAATTGAAAATAATTTAAATAAAATGAAACATTGTGAAAATTGTTATATTTCAAAAGGGATCACTAAGCTATTGTTTGACGGTTACTAAGCTATTTGTTGTTGGTTAAGCCCCTTACTGGGCTGTCCTTATTGTGGAATATAGGAATGTCACCCAGACTTATATGTGGCTGAGTGCTTCAACCAGGAATTTTAGCATCTGTAGAACCGTGTTGTGGATATGGGATGCGGATGCAATTGTTGAAACTTTTGACTGCACCAAATGTAATAATTACAACTATTTTCGTTGGCATGAAAGAGTGAATGAAATGACAGATACCATAGGTAGATTGATATATACATACACCAATAGATTAATACAGAAATGTCTTCTGCTAACCAATATTAAAAACATTTCAGGTGAAAGTTGTTGCAGAAAGCAATAAAAGTAAAAAAGGTCTATTATTTCACTCCCCTACTAAAACTGTATTCAATCCAAAAAAATGAATTAAAAATGTAAAATCAAAATTGCACTAAGAAATCATCAGAAAATAGGAAGAGTACAGCTTCAATGATTTGGAGGCCACTGATTTTAAAAATAGTTCCACTTTTTTGTTTTGTCCAGTTTGATCAATTTAGGTGTCCTATTCTAAAGCCTCTGTGTACCAAAGAAGTATTTATAAATATTTCATATGTAGCTTTAACTTTCCTGATGCATTCTGAAGATTTAAAGTAATTTTTTTGATTCATGGGCATCATGACTTCATAATTTAAAACTTGACTTTGTTCCATTTGAAAAGTTTAGCAAATTTAAACATAATGTATATATTGCGATCCTTCTTCCTGGGAATTAGGAGACATCTCATAAGTTATCATTTTTGTTTAAGTGAGGGAATTCTATATCATTTTATTTAATCGCTCTGGAAATACAATGGAAATTTGGGGAACTTTAGTAAAAAAATTAAAAGGAATCTAAAAAGGAGTTTGGGGGCCAGAGAGGTTGCACAGTAGTAGAGCTTTTGCCTAACGGCCAAGCCAGGACAGATGGTGGCTCGAATTCCGGCATCCCATATGGTCCTGCAGAGCCTGGAGTAACCCCTTAGCGCTTAGTGTGTGACCCAAAAACCAAAAAAAAAAAAAAAGGAATTTGGTTTGATATTATATATGTGTGTATGTACTTATGTAACTATGTATGTGTGTTACATTTTATTTTATTTCTATATGGTTATAAAAACATAGTGCTTAATAGTGTATATATTTTAAATAAAAATGATATTGCATTTGTTTAATTCAAAATATTTTACCTAGATGCAAGTTCTATATTTTGGGATTCAACTTTCGCACTGTACCAGTTACATATGATGCAGTCCTATGTAATAAGAAAGTTCATTTAGCTTGAATCTTGTCTCAATTTAATTTTTATTTTATCAAACCAAACATATTTAAGATGTCACTATATCACCATTTTCATGGCCTGCCTTTTTAAAATATTACTGAAAATAATCAATTACAAGTATTTTCATTTTACGTCAAGAGATTCAGCATATTTTAAAATTCATTTCTTTAATTTTTTCTCATTGTATAAGGAATAGTAGAGTAATTCATTTCGTTTTTATTCCTTTAATCCCATATTTAACATCCAAGTTAAGATTTAAATTCAACTTTGTTACTAGATTGGCTCAATTATTCCAGGCATTATATAAATAAATTTAATTATTATATTCCCCCACAAAAATCTTTGTAAACATTAATTGAAAACTGCAATTATGGTGCCCTGGAGATAGCATGGAGGTAAGCCGTTTGCCTTTCATGCAAAAGATCATCGGTTTGAATCCCGGTGCCCTATATGGTCCCCCGTGCCTGCCAGGAGCAATTTCTGAGCATGGAGCCAGGAGCAACCCCTGAGCACTGCTGGGTGTGACCCCAAAACAAAAACAAACAAAAAAACCTGCAATTATTCTGCATTATTTCAGTTGCAAGTATACCAGAATAATCTGATTTTGAACTGGTAAGATTCTAAATAATTTCTCTGAAAAATTTCTCCTCACTGAAAATCATAATTTATTCAGTGTTTAGGTTCTAGTCTTTATTGGTCTACCTTTCGGTTACTATCTCTCTAACCTCTGACTTTTATGTCTTAATCAATTGATTAATTATTTTAGGTTGTTTGAAATTGTACTATTATTCCAGTGTAGAGAACATATTCCAAGCAAGTGTCACTGATATGCAATATTATGCAAGCATAGCATGAAATGAATAAGTGCTATGAATATAATCTTAATTTATATAATATCATATTAGTGAATAAAATGCAAATATATATTTTTCTTTTTCTTTTTTTTTTGCAAATCTACATTTTTCAAAAAGACATGGACAAACCAGTTTTATGGTTAAAGACTCAGAAACTACAAGGTAAAAGCAAAACTTATAAGTAAAAGATTTTTTTAAAAAATGAATGTATATTTTAATTCTAAACTTTCTTTGATATTTAAATAAATTTTAATGTGACCAGTGTGAATTAAAAGTCTTTCACAATTATGTTTAATGTACAAAGTGACAGTACAAAGTGACAGAATTAGGGCTATTCCCACCACCAGTGTTGGCCTCCCTTCACCATTTTCCCAGCATGTATAGCATACCTTCCCTGTTTGACCACTGGACTGCTCTTTGAAATGTTTGTAGCCAAACATTAACCACTTTTTAACATCAATAATTTAGATAATCTGTAACAAAATCTATAGACTTAGATAAAATGCTTATAATGACACTTAGGTAGTCATGTTTTGTTTTATGAGCATTTAAGAAAGCTAGAAATTACTATTTTATATGGTCTTGAAGATTCTATAGTAAACCATTGCCATCACGTCTTCAGATAGAAAATCATTATCCCAGCAATATAATAAGGTTAAATACACCGTTTTAATGCCTAAGTCAGTGATAGATAGAATGACAGTAAGGGCAAGGGTCAACAATCAAAACATATTTGGAGATGTCACTCTCAAACTTATGCTTCATATTGACCTCAGAAAGAAAATCAATTATACAGAGGTTACTGGCTTAGAGAATGTCAATGAAATGCAGTTTAATTCATCATTAGACCAATACTGTCTATTTTGCTAGTCTGTTGTTTACTGTGAATAGCGGTACAGAATGAAAACTTCTACTGGAGAATAAGACAAGAATTATTTATTTTTATATCTACCAGGTATTAGTAGCATTCCTACTAAAGGGCTTTCCTATTAGACTGAGCACATTTATTTTTAAGATTCAAAAGTATTGAATGACACTGAAACAGAAGTGGAGTGCTATCATTATAATGTCTGGAATTGCATTAAAACTCTCTGGGAAATGAGTTTTCGTCAATAAAGAATAGAGAATTTAAAGGACAGCAAGAGTGACAGAAAGATAACTAATTTTCCTCATTCTAATCTCTTTCTGACAAAAGCAGGTATATATACTTTGGTAAGAGAAGTAAGCCTTTATTGTAGGACTTTATATAAAAAGGAAGTGGAATGAGTCCAGTGAATCAGTCTTCTTATAAAGATTATATAAGAATGAATATAAAGCAGTTATTTACAAATATTGGTGAGCATAAACATTTTCTCAAATAAATAGTCTAATATTATCAGTATAGATTATAATAATTCATGTAATTATTTATACAATGATATAGCAGAATATTAATTATAATTTAAATTAAATATAAAGATAATTATTTATAAGTACAAAATAATTTTACTGGAAAATCAAACCACACAAACAATAGTTAATATTAACTATCATATTTGTAAGATATTCCCTGGGGTTAGAAATATAGAGCAATGGTAAAACACTTGCCTTGTATGCAGAGCTGGTACAAAATACCACAATAAGCAAAAATAAAAGTGTTAGCTAATTATACATTTATAAAATATTAAAAATGTAAAAATTGTGATAACATTAAGATAACTCTCATTTATCATTTACTTTTTCAGAGTAGGTGGCGAGCTGCCCTGGATTCTTAACAAGTTTCAAACCATAGCACTCACTCTATATGGTTCAAATAAATTATTTTGTTTTGTTTTTTTGGCCACACCGGTGATCTCAGGGGTTACTCCTGGCTATGTGCTTGGAAATCGCTCTTGGTTTGAGGGACCATATGGGACCCCGGGGGGTCAAACCACTGTCTGTTCTAGACTAGCACGTGCATGGAACCCGACTTACACCCACGCCACTCTTCTGGCCCAGGTTTAAATAATTATTAGTAGTATTTTTTTTTTTTTTGGTTTTTGGGCCACACCTGGCAGTGCTCAGGGGTTACTCCTTGCTATCTGCTCAGAAATAGCTCCTGGCAGGCACAGGGGACCATATGGGACACCAGGATTCAAACCAACTACCTTTGGTCCTGAATAGGCTGCTTGCAAACGCCACTGTGCTATTTCTCCGGGCCCTAAATAAATTATTAAAGAAAAAATGGAATTAAAAAAAAGAGAGAGAACACGGGAAGAAATTATAATTGATATTTTAATCTAAGTACTCCTGCTAAATCCATAGAGGAGATTTTAATGATCCTTAGTCCATGTAGCCTGAATTATATCTCATCCCCACACCCTATCATTAAAAACATGCAGATTGACTGAGTATTATCCTTATTTCCCACCTCCATGTTCCTGATCACATCTTGAGGGCCCCCATCACCCTTGAAAGAATTGAAAGGATTTATTGGTAGAACCTTTATTTCTAGAACATAAATAACGAATCACTATCCAGAAAGAACAACTAAAAATAAGTTGGACAATAGTTAAAAAATTATGAACTATTTCCAAATGGCAAAACAAACTTGAAAGTACTCGAATACTGTAAAGAGGAGTGTTGTCTATAGAATAAAAGTTTAAAAAGCTAACACAAGATAGAAAATAGAATGAGATAAAAATTGATGGCTGAGTAAAGAAAGTATAACATTTTAAAAATATATGAAAATTAAAATAATATTAATAAAAGTCTCACTTATCAGTTAGTGTATCACAACAACTGGTGATCTAGTCTGGGTTCTTTAATAATAATGATGAGATCAGTGAATTGGCGGATCTTTATTTTTAGCAGTTAGGCATGAAGGTAGACAGGTTCTTTAAGCAAGCAAACAGACAAGAGGATAGGCAAACAGCATTAAGAGGATAGCAGCCTAAAAGGACCAAGCAGTAGGGAAAAGTTGGCCCCTTCTGTATAGTAACCTGGATTAAAATATATTATATCTCCTCACCATTTACTTGTTTTCAATATCTAATCAGTTAAGACCAATGAGATTATATAATTGAAATAACTAGTCTTGTATCATATGAGAATGGGGGAAAGTATGTGGAATGAAGAATCAGAGAAAATATGTCCTTGTATGGATTTTTGAGATGCGCTTATCTACCCTTAAACAAATACATTTTGGAAGATTAACCAATGAACTCACATATGAATTTCTGTGGCCATGTGAGGTTTGGTCTTTGGAAATAAAGTCTGTAGGTAAACCAATCAAAACTCACATACAAATTAGAGTGTGGATATGATACATTTTAGCTATAATTGACCCATCCTATTTCTGATTCTCCTTGACTTGCTTCCTTCATAACATATGTAATAGGAAGGCAATATTATAAATAACTCATTGTTTATAATAATTATTAAAATTAGGAAATAGATGGTGAAATGCATATTGTTTATGGAAGTGTAATTTCTGTTATTCTTGAGCAATAATGTGGAATTATTTATTAAAACATTATACATGGGGGCCGGTCGGTGGCGCTGGAGGCAAGGTGTCTGTGCTAACCTAGGACAGACCGCGTTTCGATCCATATCCCCCAGTTCCCCATATGTTCCCCCGTGCCTGCCAGGAGCGACTTCTGAGCGAATAGCCAGGAGTAACTCCTGAGCGTCACAGGGTATGCCCCCCCCCAATAAAACCGAATGTCTATAGTAACAAAAATTTAAATAATCTATTTTATAACTAAGAAAAATTTAAGAAAATGCCTTAATGAATAATTGTACAATAAAGGTTACATATGTAAGTGTTCACTGTGCACATTTTGGACTGAGAAGTTGACAAGGCCGAAGCAAACTAAATGTATTCAATTTGTTTTTTGTATACAAGAGAATCTAAATTTCCAAATATATTTATTCTGATTCATGTAAGAAGAGCTGTTAATCTAAAAGAGAGAAAATATTTTTGGTAGATACCCTGGTAAGTAGAATTATGGACGCTTTATCCACTAATTGAAGGAAAATAAGAGAATAGCAAAGAACCCATGCTAAATCTCTGCACTTCAGTCTAATAGATGTAAACATAAACCACTATTGTAAAAAAAAAAGTCAAAATCTCAATACACAGTGTCTGAGAAATTTCATCTGAGTCACTTTCTTAAGAGACCAATAGATCTAGGAGTAATCTAATACACTGAATGCCTAAGTGCTCACTAATCTGTAAGGAAAAGCGGATACACTTAAAGTTAAAGTATACTGGAGAGTTGGCACTAGAGGTAAGGCGTCTGCCTTGTAAGCGCTTAGCCTAGGATTGACAGAGGTTGGATCCCCCGGCTTCCCATATGGTCCCCCCAAGCCAGGTGCAATTTCTGAACACTTAGCCCCTAGCCAGGAATAACCCTTGAGCGCCAAATGGCTGTGGCCCTCCAAGCATATATGTGTGTATATATACACATGTGTATGTATATACATATATGTATATGTGGGTATATATACAGATATATGTAGACTTATATGTATTCATATGTATATGTATTCATATGGATATGTATGTATATATATTTATACACACATCAAAATCTTTTTTTCATGAATGAACTGAATGCCAGTAACTCAAAGACAAAAAGGAACACATTGGAGTTTGTTTTGCACCAAATAGAAAGATTACAACCACAATGCCTGAATATTCATATTACTTCTTCTAAGACTACAAAATCTCTGAAAACTGTAAAATACTTAAAAAAGTATACATAAAGATAGTATTCAATTATTTGCAACAGTATTTCTTTTTTTGTTGCTTGTTTTTGGGTCACATCGAGCAGCGCTCAGGGATTACTCCTGACTCTAAGCTCAGAAATCGCTCCTGGCAGGCTCAGGGAACCATATGGGATATCAGGATTCGAACCACCATCCTTCTGCATGCAATCTCTCGGCCCCGCAACAGTATTTCTTTTTTGTTTGTTTGTTTTTGTTTTTGGGCCACACCCAGCTGTGCTTAGGGGTTACTCCTGGCTATCTGCTCAGAAATAGCTCCTGGCAGGAGGCACGGGGGACCATATGGGACTATGGGACACTGGGATTCGAACCAACCACCTTAGGTCCTGGATCAGCTGCTTGCAAGGCAAACACCACTGAGCTATCTCTCCGGGTCCGCAACAGTATTTCTTAAGTAGAACATGGCAAATAATACAATATGCTTTTGGGGGATATAATAAATAATAATTAATGACTAATAATAATAACTAATAATTAATATCTTGAAAGATAAGGTGAAAACAAAATTTGTTTTCTCAATGGAAAAGAAACACAGTGGTAAATAGAAAAATAATATGAGACTTATCTTTTTAATGTAATAACATGTTATTTTATTTTGTTTGTTTTGGGACCACACCTGGTGATGCTCAGGGGTTACTCCTGGTTATGTGCTCAGAAATCACTCCTGGATTGGGGGACAATATGGGATACTGGAGAACGAATTCTTATCCCTCCTTGGTCAGCAGCATGCAAGGCAGACGCCCTACCCCTGAGCAACCTCTGGGTCCCAATGTAATAACATTTTATATTTGATTATACTGCTACTTAATTACAAGAAATTTACTTTGATTGAGTTGTATTTCAATGCTGTTTTCTTATCCTTCTTAGCACTATTTAGAGTTAACAATACCAAATAACTGTTCAACCTTATTCAAGAACCATCTGCTAATAAGAGAAATTCCTTTCTACCAAGGAATGAAAATGGGACTGTATATTAACATATATGCTGCATTTATGTCACTGAAAAAATGTTATAGACAGGTTGGTGACAATAAAAGTGTCATATTTTATAAATTTGGAATTCATCTCTTCTAGTGATTATAATTTTGTCATAATTTTCAGGGTATATTTCATCCTGATCTATGAAAATATGAAAACAGAACTTTTCCAGAAGAGCAAATTATATCTAAAATTGTACCTAAGATAGCATATCTTGCATAAGAATTCCTGACTCATATATGGAATAAATGGAACCAAAATCATGATGATGTTCTTAGACTTTATGTTCAACTATTTTTTAATTCAAAGTAATGGCAAGTCAATGAATAGCTCTAGATCTATAAAGCAAGACCTTACTTTAAAAATAAATACATTGATGTTTCACATAACACTAGAACATACTTTAGACTTAGAATATTTGGGTTGGTAATAATAAGGGGTAAATGCAGAATAAGAAATACCAGAAAAAGAGAGATCACATATTAGACAATTTTAATAAACAATAGTGATCAGTTCTAAGAAAGTGTTGAGATGTTTAAAGATTCTATTTCATTTTCAAAAGGTTTGGTATTAAATGATGTATAAAGTATGTGAAGAAGATCTTTCTCAGGGAACAAAGATCAAGGAAATCACTACTGAAAATCAGAGATATTTGTAATTATAATGTTATACAACAGACATTAGAGAGCTGAAATTCTTTTTTTTTGAGAGCTGAAATTCTTAATGGCAAAGTAAATGTTCACATTTACTTATAGAAAAATAAATAAATAAATAATAATAAAACTTTAAAAATTAAAATTTAAAAAACATTGGATATTTCCATGTATAATTCTTTTTTTAAAAACTGAGACTGTAAAGGTTTTATTTTTTTAAACAACTTGATTACATACATGATTGTGTTTGGGTTTCAGTCATCTAAAGAACACCACACATCACCAGTGCAACATTCCCATCACCAATGTCCCAAATCTCCCTCCTCCCCACCCAACCCCCACCTGTACTCTAGACAGGCTTTCTATTTCCCTTGTACATTCTCATTATTAGAATAGTTCAAAACGTAGTTATTTCTCTAACTAAACTCATCCCTGTTCGTGGTAAGCTTCATGAGGTGAGCTGTGACTTCCAGCTCTTTTCTCTTTGTGTCTGAAAATTATTATTGCAAGAATGTCTGGTCTCATTCATCTATGGGTTTTAAGAGAAACATGTATAATTCTAAATCCATTAAATATTCAGGACTCATCTATGTGGGTGTGAGTCTAGAATCTATTCACACACACCAAAAAACTGCTACCCCTTTTATATTACCACCCCAATATATAAGAATTATCTTGATATCTCAATTAAGTAACCATAGTAAAAGGAGATGCCATAACTTTTTATTTTAAGTTATTTCTACAAGGCAAAGGGAAAAACAGAAAATGTTGACAACATATAGAAAATAATCATCCAATATGCATTTCTAATCAAAATATCTAGTTATCTTGCAAAGAGGAGTGTTCATTTTCGGATTGAGTTTTATGATCATTGCAAATTTGGTGGTTTTGTTTGTTTTCTTAATCTTTTAAAAATGAGTAACTACAACTTATAAAAATGTAACAGTCATAAGAGTACCATTGGGTCAGGTGTTTGCCATTTCCAGGACCAACTTTGGTTTGATCCTAGGCATATGGTTCCCATATCCCCACAAGGATTGATTCGTGAGAGCAGGGCCTGGAGTAATCCATAAGCACTGTTGGGTCTGGCATCTAAATCAAATATTTATATATGTGTATATGTCTAATAAATGTGGATGCTGAAAGTCCAAAAGAAAGGCTTAATTAGAGTCATATTCCATTTATTACCTTATTAAAACACTAGGCATAATACAGTCAAGTTGCTTAGCATCAAAATCTATTTCTCCTTCCCTTTCCCTAACTCCACTGATGACTGCCAATGGTATTTTCTCAATGGAAAATAGTCAAAATTTTGAGTTGTATATCTCTCTTGGGTGAAACATATTTGTAATTTTTCAAGTTATTGTCTGCTTTTTTAAGATATTTTCTTTATTTTCTGTTGATGTTTTACATCTCCCATCGTTGCTGAATTCTATAACTATCAAATGAAATTTCACAAGTACTACTCCCCAATATCTTTAAATAATGTAAAGGTAATAGTATAATTCATTTTAACCCCCCCATTTTACCATTTTTATTGTGGTACCAGGATTTAAAATATGTTCATCGTACTTTGCAGGCTCAGATCATTCTAACACCAAACCCACCAAACTAGAGTGACAGCCTTCCTCATCAAATGTATTCCAAAGGCTCTCCTACATTGAAGTTTAATTTTCCATCTCCAATGTGTTTGGACATGTCATTCTTTCTTATAACACCATAAACTTTTTTGTATTACTTTGTTTTGTTTTGGGGCTATGGCAGGTGATGCTCTGAATTACAACTCTCTCAAAACTCAAGGAATTACTCCTTATGAACTCAGGAGACCATAAGGGTTTGTAAGTATTAAACTGGGGTCAGCTGCATGCAAGGCTTATGTCATAGCTACTGAAGTATCATGCTGGCTCCCTATAACAAATGTTTAAACTTTATTATATCAATATATACTCTTACACTTTTATGCCTGGTTGTATGCAATTAGTCAGAGATTTTCAGGGACTCCATAAATAAGCACTGATCAAGATAGCTTTTACTCTCTGGACATAATTATAGAATGAAATAATTTTGCTACCAGACATTATCTAAAAATTATTTTGACATACTTTAGCATTAGCTGAGTAATTGCATGTTGTAGGAGTCTAGGAATTTAAACAAGTCAGTATATTAATCCCCACCAAGCTCGATTTAGTTTTGTAGATGAAACCCTGAAGGATGCTGTGTACTTAATTACTGTTGCCTTCCACCTAGAGGCAGAACTCCCCTGGTGAAGAGTAAGTAAAGAAAATCTATCACGACTTATATCTTAAAGTTTATAGTAGTTACCAGTGACCTTTCCATGAACCAAAGTTTAAGGACACGTTAAATAAAAAGACTGTGTAAGTATAACACTTAAGAAATTAACTTAATTAAAAACACTGCATAAAATAATCAAGTTGCTTAGCATGAAAAGCAATTCCTACTTGAGAACCTGTCAGCACACCATCAAAGAACAGCTTTTGTTTCTGTTCTTAAAATGAACTTTCTAAACGAAGAGGCTTATTTTTATTTCTTATCAAGATTAATTTTAAAGGCATTTTAAAAATTATAAAAAGGATGTTCTTTTTATCTAGAAATAACATTCCCAGCTTAATTTGAATCTTTAAATTGGAACTTTATTTGAGTAAACTTTTGGTATATATATTTATAATTTAATTATCTTAGATGTGTGTGAATTGACATATCCTTAATCAATAGATTCATTTTATTTCCAAAAATGAGAATGGCAATGGTGTGTAATAATATTGAATAAGGTGTGATATTGCTCTTTCTAAGGCATTATTGAAGACAAACATTTTCATTTGACTGTCATTTTTTTAGCTTTGTTTTGTTTGAGGCCATGCCTAGTTGTGTTCAGGATTAACCTTTAGCTATGTGCTCAAATATTAAGCCTTTTTGTGGTCAGGACCATATTAGAGTTGGATTCAATCAACCAAGCGATGACATGCAACATTTATCCACTGTTCTATCTCCTATTCATTGATTGGCATTCTGTATCATAGATAATATTGAAATATTACCTGTAACAAACATAGTGATATTTTTTATCTTTTGTCTTTATTGAACTTTTGACTGTATGAATAAATAGCATTAACATTTCTGCTTTAGATGTACAAAGTCATTGAAGTTTAGTCATCATTTAGTCTCTTTAAAAATACTTCTAGTAGATATGTATTGAACACGATTAAATGTGAATATAAAATTTAATAAATATGCATCATAATTTCTGTTTTCTTTAAGTGAAGTAAGTACGTTTTGGAATAAAATTTCCTTTGAAATATTTGAAAGGAGGATTGTTCTTCAAGACCTCATTCTCCCTTGAACTCATATCAAGTGTGGGTGTGTATTTTGTTTCCTTATTTCCACTCTGGCGGTGTTTGTTTTCTCTCTTGAACACTAATTTTCCCTCTTTCTCTCCTTTACCATTTTCCTGAAATAGTTTATTTAATGAAAGACATTTTATTATACTTTCCTTCACTAAAATAATCAAAAAATAATTTAAAAATAATTAAAACTAACATATGAAGGAAGAAAAAGAGAGGAGTGGATTTTCATGAGAAAAGATGTTTTTTTCCATGATGAAATAAAATAGGAGGAAGAGTGAGATACTAGTTCCAGTAAGAACAAGGGCAGGAGAGAGCATGTCTGTGCATCAATTTATTGCAAATATTTGCCAAGATTTCTATTTTAGCAAGTGCTCACATTTTGCCATGTTTGCATTTCTTTCCAACTGACCTTATAATATTGAGGAGAGATAATATCAAAATTAAGAATCGAAGCACTTCACTTAACACTGAAAGGTGATTTTCTCTTTCTGATTTTTTTGGCATGTAAAATGGAAGAGTGTGCAACTGCTATCATTTCACATTTATGTCTTAGTTATTTTGTGTTGTGATAGTTTTTTCTTGTTTATTTGCTTGATTTTTTACCAAAATCTTCAGTGTTCTGGAACCATTATTAGATGTGCTGAGGGAAGCAAATGCAATGAAGATTGAAGCAATGTAATCATCCTTCCATATTTTCCCTTCAATGTCCACCCATATATTTCAGATTGACTTACTACATTTATTTGCTAAAAAGAAATTGTGCATAATTACCTGAAATATCCTACATTTTTCTTTCAAAATAAATTGTCATATATCTTGTTATGTCTTTTTGTTATTCAAGATTAACTTTCTAAAAATCATATTTCTTTGGGTCCACAACATATTTTTAATTGAACATATATATATAATCACCACAAATTAAGATTCAACTATCCATGTTGATAAAATAGATAAATATTATAATAATTTATTATGCACGCCACTGGTTTTAGCAGGGCCTTTTCTCATAAAATCATCGTAATATGAGTAAATTTTTGTGTTTTTCTACTTGAACCATTAATGTACACAGGATGTCATCAAATAAAGCTTTGGCATACATTTATTTCTAAAGGTTTTTAGATAAATGATTCCACTTTTTCTTAAGGCAAACACCTAATTTAAGTGAGCATATTTTTATGGTATTTCATTTTTGTTTATGTGCTTTTATATACTTTCAGTTTTTAATATAACCACCCATTATAACTTTAATGCCATCAAGTAGCATGATATGTATATGAAATTAAAATTACTTATTTTAGCCTTCCTAGCATATTATTATAATTCTAACCCATATCACAGCCTAGAAAATCAAATAGTTTATACAATTTTACCCTGGAAGTATACTGTTATAAACACATTATAGATGTGTTTATATTACTATGACTATTATGACTGGTAGATGTGATATGATCTTAAGTTTTTGGATAAAACTTATTTTTTACATTGTTTAAAATAATAGTTTGATTAATTCATATATAGAGAATTTTCAAAATAAATATTGAGTGTCCTTTATTATTAATTACTTTTGTTGATTGTAATATTTAACCAATAGTTGAAATATAACTATTCACATAAATTTGTGTTGTATTTTTTAAAATTTGGGCTAAAGAGATATTACAGTGAGTAGGAAGCTTGCCTTGCATGCGGCTAACCTGACTTGATCACCAGCATCATCTATGGTTTCTGTGTGCAAATATAGGAGTAAACCCTGAGTACCACTGGGTGTGCCTCCCTAAAAAAAAAGAAATAAAAGAATCCAAATCTTACTAATATTGAATGCAGAAATAAAAATACAAATAAAAATATAAGATATCTCTATAGAATAATTTGTATTATATAGGGTGATTTATACATTGTTTATGAAGTTATAAATTATAGAAAAATTTAATTTGATATGGTTGGTATGTGAATTATATAATTTATACTAACAGAGCATAAAAATTAATATTAAAATTATTATAACAATAACATGTAGTTTACATTGGCTTTACTCTATGCCTGAACTTTATAAAACAGAAAACTTCACATGCACCAGAGCAACAACAAACTTTTGTTCCAAGATAATCTTAAAAATAAATACCAGGCCAGAGCAGTGGTGAGGCATCTGCTTTGCAGGCGCTAGCCTAGGACGGACCACGGTTTGATCCTCAGGTGATTTCTGAGGAGTAACCCCTGAGGGTCATCGGATGAGAACCCCCCCCAAATCCAAAAACAAAATACCTCCTTAAAATTATCAAAGAAAGGGCCGGAGTAGTGGCACAAGCAGTAGGGTGTTTGCCTTGCACGTGCTAACCTAGGACACTATGGTTTGATCCTCAAGCGTCAGTTATTGTCCCCCAAGCCAGAATCTTTTTCTGATCACATAGCCAAGAGTAACCCCTGAGCATCACTAGATGTGGACCAAAAGTCAAAAAAAATTATCACAGAAATGTAATAAGAGCAAAATAAACACATATAAATAAATTTTAAAAAAGCTCATAAACTGGCTCAATGAGAGCAGGTGGTAGGGAAGACAGCACTGCCTTTCAAACGTGAAAGATGAATTTAATTACAATATTAATTTATTGATAAAGATTGATGCTGCTCAGCACAAAAGCGGCATCCACTATCAATATTTTATAGCTGCATTTGAACTCCTCTTCATGAAATTCCACAGGGCACACACAAGGTTAGTTGAACAATGGCAGAAAGATGGATACATTTGTGCATATAAGGGCCTAGAAATAAGTAACAACAATTCTAAGAACAAAAATGCTTTGCTTAAACTTGCACAAGGATAAAAGTATGAAATTGGCAGAGGATGAGTAGCAAACCCTGTCAATCAGAAAGCAGAAAGTAAGAGAAAATATGTTTCCCTAAACTTAACGCCTTTTGCATGTACTTGGAAATGAATTAGTTATTTGAGCAAACTTTATACTTAAAGTATCTTTAGCTTTTATTATTTTTTTGTTTGAAAAGGTATTTTCTCATGTTATAGCATTTGCTACAAAAGGCACTGATTAATGACAACCACCAAACATAGAAAAATAAATAGCACAAAATACTCAAAATGATGCATGCATAATTAAAAATAGAGTGGTAAAGAAATTTTGAAGAAAACATCAATAGACAAGCCACTTGCCATCACATGTGACACCATAAATCTGTGAATTTACAAATAAATTCATATTAATTGTTATATAAATGAACAAAATCAAGAAGAAACATATTTAGAAGGCCTATTAAGGGGGACATTTATTCTGGGATGTCAAGGTAAAGAACATGTTTGGGGATAGAAATGAAAAAGGAACATTCATTTTCTGGGATGTCAAGGTAAAGTTGCTGTTACTCCATCTTAACAGCAAGTAAAATGTTTAATAGACTGTAAAACCAACTTTTCAAATCAGGACAAAACAAAGTGTTGGTTCCAGGAATATAGAATCAGACAGAAGAATACATAGAATAAAAATTGACAGGAGAAATTCATAAAAAGGAACTATCACAAGAATGATTGTAGGGATAGAAATTCTATATTATATTGACACATTGCAGAGATTCAATAAATATAGGTCTGGAGAGACTACAGTGTACAGATTACTTTGAAAAATGGCAAGAAAGGATCAATCCCCAGAAACACATATGGTTCTCCAAGTAAACCAGAAATGAATTGTTTGTTTAGATACAGGTAAATATAAGACCTGAACACAATCACCATGGTTCTAAAAAAAAATCTTTATAAGCTGAAATCTTAGTGGTGAAGATTTGGATTTGACATGTGGATTTCACATTCTTTTCAGAATTTACATTATTACAATAAACACAGAATAAAATTCTTTACTCAACTTTTAGAAAAAAATACAACAAAATTTTAAATATATTTGAGAACTCTCTTTTAGTTAGCAAAATCTCAAAATATATTTTGAAAAAATAAATAGCCAGTTCTAGCTATTTCTAGTTGAAGAGTTAAATTCCACAAAGAATTTTACAGTCTTGCTATCCTCTCCCTCTTAAGGTTGAATAAGAACAAAAAACAAGCATACAATTTGCAGTATAAAAGAATTAACTCACTAATGACTGAGACTGAAACCTAAGATATACAATTCTACCTCTAACCTTATCTGAAAGTTGGATATTGCAAAGTTACAGCAGTCATTTCTACTGGTATATCATACACATACAGAACTATAGGGAACAATCAAAACATACCACAAGTAAAAGTGATATACATTAAAATAACCACTGCAACTATGATATCCTCATATGTGGAAGGATTTTTATTAAAATTTTTCAATGCAGCACAGAAAAAATCATGATGATATTTTTCTCCTACTACATGTTTTTTTATAAAAGGATCAGTAATTTTTGTTTCCCACTCTTTAGTATGCCACCATTTATCGTTATTCTTTTCTATCTTTGAGCAGTTTCTCAGTTCTTTTTTCGGGGGAGGATTGGGCCACACCTGTTGACTCTCAGGGTTACTACTGGTGTGTGCTCAGAAATTGCTCCTGGTTTGGGGGACTATATATGAGATTTCTGGGGTATCAACAGTGATCCGTCCTAGACTAGTGCCAGCAAGGCAGATGCCTTACCACTTCGTGCCACCACTCTGGCCCCCAATTTAAGACTTTTGATTGTATTGTTTTTCAAACAAGTTACATATAAAGTCTTAAAACCTGATATGGTGATGGCAACAAAATTAATAAATTACAAATATTGGATAGCAAAATGTGAAAACAATAATGACTAATATAATTATAGCAAGATGATTATAAGATAAAGAATACATTACTGATATATAACCTTTTTACTAAATATTAATTATTATATACTTAAAATATAAATTACATTTATGCCCTGACAGTTTAAAATTACTAGGAAAACACCAGGAAGTGATGAAATATTATTAAAACATCAATGGTGCCTTGATTTTTTATAGATTTTCGCCCAAATACCTCTATTATATTTCATATTTATTCTGCTCACTATTTACTCCATGTCTTTCTACATATAATTTGTTAATTTTTTATAAACATGGCTTCAAGTATTCTGACACTCCAACCACTGAGAATATATTCTTATTTCCAAAGGAGCTTCTGGTCTTACTAAGAAACAATACTATTCTTTCCAGAGTGTAAAAAAAAAAAAAAAAAAAAAAAAGAAATCTCCTTCTTTAGTATGACTTTTTGTACTAATAAACAAATTATTGAATTTTTTACTAGCTTTTACATTTTCTATTGGGGTAAAGTTAAGATCTGGATTTCCAGGAAAAGACTAACTGTTGTGGAGTAGCAGAATTTTTATATATCTTACTTATAGAAAATCAAAACTATTGAGTTTTCCTCAGAACCCAAACTAGCAAGAGTACTTAACTATATACATTAATATATAAAGTTTACATATATAAACTTTAAATATAAAAGTTAATATATATAAAGATAACTAATCAGTTAATATAATGTATATATTTGCTAATATATAAAGTTTACTTAAATTGTAAAATATTTATGTTAAATTTTAGTATTCTGTACTTTGGTTCAATTCCCTAAAGCTACTATAATTTGATATTATCTCCCAAAATCCATGAGGTATTTTGGTAAAAACAAGCAGAGTAACAAAACAAAACTGAAATGAGCTTCAAAGTGCCTGTGGAGGGCCACCATTCAAAGAAAGAGCACATGCTTTGCATCCTGGAGCTCTGGAGTAAAGCCCAAACACCATGTTTTAAGTATAACACCGATGCATATAACCCAAGCAACAAGCTAAAAAGTAGGCTCTGAGTGCTCTTGGAGGTAACCTCCCGAAAAAATTCAAACAAAATGAAACTGCATAACAAATTATATATAAAATTCAATAGTCAAATCTCCTGAAAAGCAAAGACCCTTGCTTTAGGCTGGTGAGGCTCACATCTCTTTCGATGTTTACAACACTATTTGATCACCCATTTCAGATGACACAAAGAATCAATCAAAAGAAAACCCTGCTGCTCTTTAAAGGGTCACTAATCTTGGGGAGAAATAGCACACAGATAGGACATTTGTGTTGCACTCAGGATACCCAGGTTGGATCCCCAGCATCCTGGATTGTCTCCAAACCCACCAGGAGTGTCCCTGAGCATAGTCAGGAGTACAAACCCAACATAAACCAACAAAAACAAGAAAAACAAAAAAGGGTCACTAGTTTAACATTAGTTTGAGAGTCTGAAAGCATAATCCAATCACTTTAAAATAGTTTTCTCTACATCTGGCACCCTGACACTTGTATCCACACTACTACCATCCTCATCCCTACTGAGAAACTATGTCTGGAAGATGGAAATAGACCAATTAAACCACAAAACAATTTTATCATAAAGCAGCATTTTTTATTCACCCAGATTTCCTAACTTGTTGCAAAAATTGAGCATATTATTGCTCAACAAAAATTAGTCCTTAACTTCTCTAATTTTTTACTTTCCTCTTAGTTAATCTTAAAGAGGGCCCTCAATTTATTACAATTGATTCTATTTTACTCTCAACCTTTACAAACAGTAAAATACAAATTTTTGCTTATTCCAGGCATCAATTCAGCAAAAAACAAATGCAATTACTTACTTATCATCTTCAACCGTCATTGTTCTTGATAATGTCAATCATGCAGCCCCAAAACAGAGCAAAGAAAGAAAACAGGCAATACAAGTTGACCTTTGAAGCACTATACTTGGAAGATGATCACTATAGTTTAGGAAATAAATATTTTCACTGAGAAGTGCTTCTCACCATCTCAGCAATTGAGTTTCCATGTTGTTCCATAATTCCATTCTTACTGCATCAGTACAACGAGAGGAACAAGAAGAGTCTTGTTTTCACATTGTTAAGGAATACTCCCATTAATCTTCTACTGAAATACCTACATGAGAAATGCTGTTAAGAACAAGCAGACCTAGCAGCTAGCAATTTATATTGTGGGGCTTTTGAGTCTGTATCCATTTAGGTTATTCTATAAAATAAGTATACCATGTTCTTTTTTAAGATATAGTAGGATAAAGCAAAATCTATAAAATAAAATTGTATGTGATAAATTCTAAAGGCAGGTGATAGCTTAGAATTATTTGATAGTACAGTGTGGAGATAGTGCAGTGGGTAGGGTGCTTACCTTTCAACTAGATGCCCTGACTTAATTCTCCAGAAGTAATTCCTGATTGTACAGCAAGGAATAGTGGTTGAGTATTTCTGGATATGTCCCAATGCAAAAAGAAACAAAACACAAAAGATTAGCAATCAATATAATTTTACAGATTTGTGAGAGTCTTAAAGCCATTTGTGTTTAAAATGAGAAGTGCTTTAATTGTTGTTAACCAAAGGGCAACTAAATCAATTCAGCATATTTTAGGGATCACTATCTCAATTGAAAGTGATGTAGTGTGAAGTTACTGGCATACAAGGGCAGCAGGAAAGTTTTAACTCAAAGAATGTCAATGAAGGTCACGACAGATATAGAGATTTCCATGACTTTTATGAAGTACAACAGTAAAACTTGACACATACTTATAATTTAAGTAGAAAAATGGCAAGCATATATTTTCAAAATTTGCAGAGATATGATGTAGTAATGTCCTGTACTATCTTTACAAACTGTTCTCTGTGCAATGCCTTGCATAGATTGTATCTTTCATAAAGACATTTTAAGTGAATGGTGTTTTAAGTAGAGAAAATGTGCTTAACTAGAAGAATCAGACAGGAAAAAAAGCTACTCTACATGGAATATATTGAATTCAACATAAAGGAGATACTTTAAAATGGGGAAAAAAGAGTCTGCAATGGTAAACCAGATGTCTTGAAAGTCAATACCATTTTTCATAAAAGACTGAGTTCTCAAAGGTTACATACTGAAGTACAGGCAAGAGCTACCTACTTAAACAGGAGCCCTCAAAAGCTCTGTTCTGATTTAATATACAAGGAAACTGTATTCTCAAATGAGGTTTTGAGAGTAAAGCAGGTCAAACCCAAGTCTAATATGAAGGCAGAAAAACTCTGTCCTCTCATTGTTTGCTTGACTTTATGATCTGTCCATGGAGGCTGTAAAACAGCATTGCAAAAACAATGATACAATAAGAAGTGATATGTCAATGGGAAAAACAAAGAACACCCAAGCTTTTATTTTATATGAGTTCTGTATAATACTTAAAGACATAAGCAAACAATTACAAGACATAAATCCAATGAGATATAAGAAAATACTCTCTAAATGGACAGCTGTGAGGATTCCAATATGACTCATTTGATTAACAATATATATTTTATCTTATTTATATTTTAGGTTGAATGGATGTTCACATACTGTATTTACTTTCAGTTTAGAAAAGAATGAAGCCAATTTAAATCAATATATTCTATATGTTTATTGCTTACACTTTATTATGTTTATTTTGGTATACCATGACTGTGCTAAGAACTTAACCATATCTCTGTCGTCAGGGATCACTGCTAGTGACATTCAAAAGACAGTACATCAGAGTGTTGAATTGAGTTCTACCAAAGGCAAAACAAGCAGATATGCTAATTCTTCCTTTATATTTATTTTATTTTTCAATCATTTAATTATGCATGAAATGCATCAGATATTTATCTAAATGATAAGCATCTATAGATTCTGCATTCAGTTCATCACTAAAAGTCCAATATATACTGCAATATAACATTGATATTTTACCTCAATCACTTCTGCTTTCCTACTTACCCAAACTTTTTATCCAATAATTACACATATGATATATTAGAATAAAAATTTAATTTTAATTTCACTTAAATTTCTCTATGTTAAATATGACTGGAAAAATAAAATGTTTATCTTTGTTCATCCTATTTATTGCTTCTTTACATGGCTAAATGAGCCTAAATTTGTAAATATGCAATTTAGCTTTGGATTTTGTTTTTAGTTTTGTTTTCCTTTTAAGGACTTCACTCAACCATGTTTATTGACTCTGGACTTAAGACTCATTCACTTCGGGATGAGCATAAATAACCATACATGGCTCCAGGAATCAAACTTGAATCTATTTTCTATCTACCTACCAGGTGCTATATGATATACTATAGCTCCAGCCATGCATTTATATTTTATTCATTTTAATTAGTTTTTAGAGAATTAATTGAAATGATTACTTAGTGTGAAATAAAAATGACTTTGAATCAGTACTTTGAAGCTGTTTTCATACAATAAATGATAAAAATCACTTTCTACTTTGCTGCTTTTATCAATAATTTTAAGTGGAATTCAGTACATGATAAGCTTAGCACAATTGTTTCGTCTTTAAAATATTTTTACTGAAAAACACTTTTTAAAAAAAAGTTTGACTTTCATGATGAAAACTTTCTTCAACACCAAATGACAATTAAATTAAGTAGGTCAGGTTGTTCCTCTGCCTCAAGGAAGCATAAGAGTGGTCTTGGATAAAAAAATGATGGAAAAGGAAGGACTATAACATTAATTGAGGAATAAAAATGTGAAATATATCATAAAGGTTTCATTACAATGTAAAATCTGCATTTCTTTAAGTTGAGACCCAGATATTAACATTTGTTCAAGAGTATATTTTATAAAATAAATGCTACATAAATCAGGAAATGGCATCAGGCATTTTCTATGTTATTAATTTTCCCCTTCTGTGGCAATGAGAAAATTAAATTGAATTTTCTAGATATTTTCTGTTGGATCAACAGAGAATGATATGTGTGACAGTCTGTTCATGACACCTGTCAAATTATATAGCCCAGTGGTGTAAAGGTTTACTGAAGATTAGAACTTTTGTGAAAAATATGGACTTTTTTAATGTGGAATTAGAGTAGTTTCAGATAACATATTTTGAGGAAAGTATTTTTATTTAAGCCCATGCATGTTGACTCAATTCTGACTTTGTTGCTCAACAGGAATTTCTTTGGTTAATCTTTCTTCTATATTCCGCATGCTTGATAGCCATCTATAATGGAGAGTTATAGTGGAGAATAATATTGTTTTATCATAGATTTGTTTTAATTTCCTTAGAACCTGTACTCTGCTCAAAGTAGTAGGTTTCTAGAGAGAGGTTGAGTACATTTAATGAAATTTCAGTATCATCTACAATGTGGTACATCTCTTTTCCTTTATTAGTTGCCTCAATCTGCTAAGTTCTAGCATTTCCATTCCATTATAAACTCATGTATCTAATAAGTGACGAAGAGACTATGCTTCTTCTTCTGTTTTGTTTTTTCTAGCCTGATGAAAGATATATGAGTATTGAATCAAAAAAATTAGAAGCCTTATATTTATCTTTCTTTCTTGATATCTACTTTAGTTTCTACTAGCATTATGATATTTAAACTTATATATAAATATATTTAATTATATGCAAATATATTTGTAAATATATAGAAATTAAAATAATTGAGAAAAAAGCAGTTCCCATTAGGCGAATAGATAGGTAGTTGTAATCCTTTCCTATTTTCAGAACTACTAAGTATAGAGGTTAGTTTTTACACATAAAAAACTAAGTTTCTAGGACTGAAGTGGTGGCAGAAGCTCTAAGGTGTCTGCCTTACGAACACTAGCCTAGGACGACAGTTCGATCCCCCAACGTCCCATATGCTCCCCCAAGCTAGGAGTGATTTCTGAGTGTATAGCCAGGAGTAAGTCCTGACCATCACTGGGCATGGCCCCAAAACAATGAAAATAAACAACCCCCACAAAAAACCCGAGTTTTCACAAGGAATTCTCCTTAAACATTAGACTATTTGACAACTTAACTATTTCTGCTGTGTTTCATTAAATGAAATATATATGCAAAAATCCTACTTTAAACTTTAAAATAAAACGTTTTATGTGTATAATCAGACATTGTGGGAATGCAAATATAAATTACAGTCAATAGTGATATCTAGAAATTCAATGGGCTATTCTAGTTTCCCAGTTAAGTTGAAAATAAATTAAGATTTTAAAGGGCTCTTACTCAGTTAATGTTATAGTAGGTCTTCTAAAATCAGAAAAATATTTAGTATTAAACTTTTCACTACATATTTTGAATGGGTATACAAGTATTGTCAAGTTTATTACTTCATTTGTAGACTAATTACATTGCAGTGGGAAGGCTAAACGAAGTCCCTTAAATTTGGCTCTGAAATTAAAAATATCAAGTAAATAATGATTAGATTTGGTTGGTGAAAGCAATTATGTGTTCTTCAAGTTTTCAAAGATGCCTTCTCATACTATTCCTGTTTCATTTAACTTTCTGAAACATGCAAAGAAATAGTAACAGGTAAGAGTAGATAAAATATCAAAATATAATCACAGAGTCTGCTGTTGAGATGTAATGGGAGTTTTACTAGAGCCAATTAATATGATCTCCTAAACAATCTGCATCGTTTCTTATTATTCCAATGTAGAAATTATGATTTAGTTAGATTCTCCTTATACATATTACTTTATGGTCTTGTCCAGGTATAAATTTATGATTTTTTCTCTCAATTATATCATATAACAAAAACCAAGAACCATCTGTGCTTTCTGTGAACATAGTAGTAATGGTAATTTTCATTTTACCTGATAAATAAATGGCAACAAATCTGGGTATTTGAAAACAATAAATATACTAGTAATACTAAAGATAACCTCCTAGCGATTAAAGGACATTAGTTATACATTTGCAATGACAGAATTGTGACATTTCAGTTTTTTTCTCTCAAAATAAAATGTAAGAAATTTTGTATTAAGCAGACCTTCCCTTTAAGAAAATGATTAGCATATTTGTCATCTTTGCAATTGGAACATATAAACATTTTTGAAGATTTTTTTTTTTTATAACCTATTTAGTACGTCTGTAGTTGGTTGTTAAATTTAAGATGATTTTGGGAGGGGAGGGTTTGGGTCACACCCCGCAGCACTCAGGGCGTACTCCTGGCTCTATGCTCAGAAATCACTCCTTGCTGGCTCGGGGGACCATATGGGATGCTGGGATTCGAACCACCGTCCCTGTGCATGCAAGGCAAACACACTAACTTCATGCTATCTCTCCAGCCCCTTAAGATAAATTTTTAAGAAAATAGTTCTGAATTAATTTTATTTTATTGTTCAAATGCCTTTGGTCTATATGATTTTTAAAGCTCTGTTTAAATAAATGCATTTTAAACAATACTTCACAAATGAAGTTTCTGTAAAACACTAAAAAAAATTCTGTTGATAATCTATTGACTTTTAGAAAAAATAATCTACTAGAGAGCTAGAGAAATGGTTTTTCATATGTTAATATTTTCTTGGAAGACTTAAAGCATCTGCCCATATGATAAAAATAGCCAGACTGTCAGCCCTGCCCATTACAAGCTGCTTATTGTTAGAATATTCAAGTTACAAAATCATGAAGGTTTAATAGCATTCAATTGTATATTAAATTGCTTTCTCATAGATTATTAGACTACAATTTTTTTTTACTGATAATGAAGAGCATCATTGAGGTTTTTATTTATATCTATTTGTTTAAAACTTGGTTCACCCAAAACAAAGATCATCTATGGTTTCTTTATATCTGTTTATTTACAGTTTGGATTTACTCAAAAACAAAGATTGTGTAAAGTGTTTCAAGCAACCCTAGGAGGGACAGGATCAAGGTAACCTGAGTTATCTGTCCTTACTCTGTCCTTACTTCCCCACCTAAGAGTGGTCTCAATATTCAACAAAAATGACAGTACCAGCAAGCATTTCACATCCAAAACAAGGTAGAAGATTGTCAGATAACATACTTTGCACCTTCAACCTGGTTTTAATTAATTTTCATGGTGACCCTAGTTTAGACTTTTTACCGCGAGTTGGAAATACAGTGTTTGGGGCATTTTGTGTTTGTTTTGGGGTCACACCCAGTGACCCATAAAGGTTACTGCTTGGCTATGCACTGAGAAATCACTCCATACTTAGAGGACCACATGGGACACCTGAGGATCGAACAATGATTGTCCTAAGTTAGCACGTGCTAACCTAATGCTTGTGCCACCACTCCAACCATATTTGGTGCATTTTTACCATAAAAAATTACAGAAGGCATAACTAAGTACTTAAGACACAAGTTGTTACCATGGTACTGAAGCCTCTCCATTAGAATCTATAACTCAGTCACACCAGAAGAAGTAGAGTTTAGTTCAAGGATGAATATGTTTAGTCTTCTGTGCAAATAAAACTTGATTTAACACTGTCATATTAGGAATGTCCTCAAAGAGTTTTATTTAACACACCTGGTGTGGTATGCTTTCGAAAAAGATATGTGGTTTTGAAGACTTACAGTACTTTTGCTGACTAGATAGCCATAAGTATGTAGTGTAGAATGTTGAATGTCTTACCTACCCAAAATGAAACCTATGTGTGAGTCTCAGAATGGTGTTATCACTTAAGGAAGCCATGAGGTGCCAAGTAAATAAAATTATAACTATATCTTTTTATCCTTAGTGGGTATGGGAGTTATTTATTCAATTAATACCTATGTTTTCAATATATTTTCATTCTCTGTTTGCTGTTGTCTTGAGGCTTTTCAATATGAAAAAAATTATGGTATGTCTAACCAATATACTATTATTTTATGATCATGCTGAATAAAAGCATTCTTTTTATGAGAAACCTATTTGTGATTATAAGCAGAGGGACATTAGTTTCATTAATCAACCTGAAGCTTGTGCAATGACCAAATGATGATGACATAATGTACCATTTTGTATGAGGCACCAATGAGGATACAAAATGTAAAAATCTTGTCATGTTCCTTGAAGAAAACAAATTTTAAGAATGATAGGTACTGAATGATCTTGTTCTTAGCAAAACAGAAATAGAATCTCCCCCATATATTCACTTTTATATGAAACATAAATATCTCTCAAAATATGAACACGAGTTACATGTGTCTTCACACCATGATCCATCCCATAAATTTGCCTCATCTGCATGTCAATAGTCCTTATATAGCTGAAGCATGACTAGTGAATACGCAGCATATTAATTGATAGAGCTATATTATACACACTTTATCAGTCTGCACAGAGAAAGTTTCCAGATCAATTCAGAGACGGAGACTCAAAGTCATGTAATTTAAATAAAATAAATAAAATCTCAGAACCTATGTAACAAATGACTCCTTACATTGATTCTATTATTTAAAATTTCTTAAAAGCTAAGGAGTTATTCAAAGTTTGTCTCTTGTTAATTTGTAGAGCTGGGAAAAAGCCCTGTGAATGGCAAGATATAGTACAGCAGCACCCTTCCCAAAATAAAGTAAAGAAAAGCAAATATTTTGTAGTCCCCCAAAACACATTCATAAATAATGTGGATAGAGAAGATTCAGGCAATGACTATATTTACAAAGAACAGAAGAAGTTTTGAATTGCCTCTATAGAAACCAAAGTAAAAATTTGTTTATTATAAAATCGACTTTTTTTTTTTTGGTTTTTGGGTCACACTCGGCAGTGCTCAGGGGTTACTCCTGGCTCCATGCTCAGAAATTGCTCCTGGCAGGCACGGGGGACCATATGGGGCACCTGGATTCGAACTAATTACCTTTTGCATGAAAGGCAAACGCCTTACCTCCATGCTATCTCCCAGGCCCCATAAAATCAACTTTCATCTCTAAAATTAGTGTTTCTTCAACGCATACAAGGTTACATTTAACCAAGGATTAAATATTAACATTTATATTTGCATTTTAATAATAGATATAAAAACCTAAAATATAACTGGTAAATTTGAACAATTCCTGGAGTGTGGTAAGACAGTTAATTATATGTTTTCAATAATAATTGTAAATTCTGACAAAATAATGCAGAGTTTGATTAATTTTCTTGAAAAACTAGTTCATATTACTTCAGAAAGTGACACCAGGATTATAATTAAAGTAAAATACAGAAAGAAATTAATTTGTCAAATAAAATGTTTTTAATTATTAAGATTGATTAACTTAGAAGCTCTGAATTATTGGTGAAAACATTTAGAGGCTAAAAATTATTTTATGTCACATAAAATCCTGTTCTTGACTGTATGATTGATACATTTATATCTTTTCTAATAATAAGATGACAGAGTCTATGAATTACATTTTTCTGCTTCTAACTCTAGATTCTTTCAAATATTTTTGAAGCTGTTATCAATTTCTAATAGAATTTTGGCATCCTAATAATGATGGTGAAACAAAACAGTAATATTTAGTGAATTACATACTCATAGGTTGTTCTGATAATGAATAGTCTACTATTATATCTGTGTATCAATAATTGAGAATATATTGTTTTATAAATCTCCATAACTATCAGAAAGCATAATATATAATGACTTGCAAAGTAAAGTGATACAAAAATATTATATAATCCATAATCAAATCAAGGCATGCATATTACATATAATGTATAATTGAATATTAATCTGTAAGTTTATATAAAAAATGTAAATATATACAATATGTCAGGTATATTTAAAAACAACTGTATACATAGATGTTCAGAGATTTTACATGTCACATTTCACGATGTTTATATACAGCAAAGTTTATAAGTTATAAGAAACTTCTGAACATTTAACAAAATAGAAAGATGTAAAACAAGTATTCTGAGATGCGATCAGTTTTATTTATATCAAATATTTGTGAAATTCTCTAGGTATAACTTAGACTAATTTGGTATATTAAATGCTTAAATCTCATTATTTCAAATACACTTGACCAACACCACCTTCTTAGGAAAAAATCTGCACACACACACACACACACACACACACACACACACACACACACACA